>CM076648.1:21340078-21369612 GCA_038496675.1 Rachycentron canadum | reverse complement strand
TATATATATATCACATTATTCTCATTTAAGTTATCTACTTCATGAAAAATAAGGAGTCTTCAAATAATTCCCCTGCCCCTCTGTTAAATCCTTACTAGTTTATTGAATAAAATTTTGAACGTAATCTTCTATCTCAAGTTAACTAACAAACTATAAACTAAAGACTATAAACTCTGAGGGGAACTTGATTAGGAAAAACTAGAATTACCGCCTCACAGTTGTGCCGCCACAACACAGGCACCTAATTTCCCGGTCACATTGCTGCTTATCCAGTCAGGTTAAAATATTAACTTGAGTGAAGTCTTACATAATGGCAAAAGGTCATATTGTGTGGACAAGAGTGGGGCGGAGAGACGCTTAGGGATGAAAAATAATAGTTTATTAGTTAGCAAATCTTTGATAAAGCAACAAGTTGATGCTTTAACAGCTGAAAATTTAAACTTTTTCAGTATATAATGAATGTAACTATAGATTTGTTGATATATTTCTCATAGTTAATTACTTTTATGGTATTAAGTAACTCATTAACCACCATTTACTACAGTTTTTACAGTGTTAAACTTTATTGCAGTGTCCCGTCTGAGGATATAACTAGAGATTTTGTCTCAGGATGTGTTTTATTACGGTGACGGTGTTTGTATCGGTGTCACCTCCTTGAGAAGTGCTCTCACTGTTGAGCCTTTGGAAAATAATCTGTCACCTTCCACCTACTTCTTTTCTTCCAGGTGCAAGGAACCACCACTACTTCATCCTCTTTCTGTTGTCCCTCGTGCTGATGGGAGCCTGGATGTTCTACGGTTGCCTCGTGTGTGAGTGTCTTCACATGCAGTGTAATCACAGTCTGAGCCTGTTGTGCCTATTGAACTGGATACACATGCCTGTGCTGTGTGTGTGCTCTTCCAGACTGGTCGACTCACTGTGTGCTGCATTATGAGGAGCAGGGCCTGTGGGGCGTGGTCTCCGGCCTGGTCAACTGCTCTCCCTGGCTGCTCAGCATCTTCGTGCTGGCTTTCTACCACACCTGCTGGTCCAGCTCAGTCCTGGCACTGCAGCTCTACCAGGTGAAGGGCTGTTTGAAAGTGTTGACATGTTTCGATGGCTCCCAGTCGAGCATCTGGCTCTAAAACCAGATGCTTCTTATGAACAGAAAACTCAAAATTAGTTTTTCTTCTATAATAAAGTAGATCTAAGCCACACCTCCACTCTGGATTCATGGACTGGACTCTAGGTTTGATAGTTGGACTGCAGGTTTTCTTGATATTTTTAGCCGATGAATTTGTGTATGTTTAAATGTTTTCAGTCTGGACAAGAGCAAGACATTGATTTGTGTGTCATTAGTTAACATCGATTGTGTTTGTTATTGTAGCTTAGATGAGGATCTCACCATATTTTAATACAACTTTATACATAAATGGACATAAGTCACTTAATAGAATTTCTTTGTGTTGACGATCTTCTGACCTGCTGTGTTTATACACATTACAAATGTGTTCTCTCCTTGTGTTGATGGGTGTGTTTCCTGTGTGTGGGAGTAGATTGTCTTCCTGGGCCTGACCACAGCAGAGAGGACCAATCTGTCATTTCACCAGAGGAAGCTCCGACAGCCCGTCTCCCTGAGACAGAATCCATACAAGTGAGTTGGACATTAGTGCTGAAGACTTTGTGTCTTGACGACAAGCTGCTTTGCAAGTTACAATCTCTTAAAACAAAAGTTATTTCTTGTTCTTACACATTTCAGTGCGGCTTTGTCCTGTATCTCAGCAGGTAGTTGTTAATATCAGAGGATTCATGTTGATCACTGTGTTGTAATTATGATGCAGTAGCAGGAGCGTTTCAGACAAGCTCTTGTGCGACCGAGGGTGAACAGTAACAATGATGACATTTACTTACATACTGTACTTAGCAGTTAAGTATCTGTACTTTACTTGAGTTTTTTTGTTTGTTTTTTTAAAAAAAAAGATTTTTAATCAATTTTTATTTCACTAAACGTGAAAAACAAATGTTACTTTGTTACTTTGAGGAGACCATACATTGTCGCTGGGAAAAAAAAACTCAGAGTTGACTCCTGCCTCTGAGTCACAGCTCAGCTTGAACTTAACAATGACTTCGCTAGATGAAAACGAGGCAGAAGATTCTTCATCAGGGCTCCTTTTGTGTATACATTTGGGTTTCATGGAAATTTCTGTAGGATTTATATCATTCCATAAGCTTGTTATTTTATTTTATTTTACAGGTTCTGCTGTCAGTCAGTCTGTAAATGTGGAACAATACAATAATGAGTTGACATATAAATATTTTTTTTAATATTATATCAATTATTTCACTATTTGAACTCAAGTAACAATTAAGAACAGCTTCCATGTGTATTGGAGTCATATTTGACCAGGACTATCAATGTTTTCTGTCAAGTAATGCATTTGTGTACTTTGTCCACCTCAGTGTGTGATGATGTCTCTTTCTACATTCACTTTGATTTATGTCTGTGGGAATAAGATCAGGACCTAAATCATTGAACATGTGTAAGCTCATGTTTGCAAATGTCTCCTCTGAGGTTTGTGAATGTTTAAGCAGATGTGCACACACATGCTGAGAATAATTAATCTGTTACAAGCAATGTAATCGCCCCGCCAGCAACATCTGAGCACATCTCAGTAAATCTTAGATTGTGTAGGTTATTATTCAAGTCTCTTAGCATTAATCCATTTAAATTTCCTTCACAGCTTGTTACTGTGGCTGTACATTTGATAACTTTACATGATTCGTATGATTTAAAATCATCCACTTTGATTGCAAGCTCATGCAAACAATGCTGGACCCAGGACGACATCATGAATTTCTGGGTCAAATTTCTGGGAGATACATTTTTCTCTTCTAGTTCAGTGACGAAGTCCTGATTTTGTTAAATTCAGCTTAATGATAATGCATCACATCATTTGTCCAATATGTTCACATGCACTAAGAGGACAATGGGACACATTATGCATCTATCAGTCGGCTGATGGACTCTGACTGAGTGTCCAGTCCTGAATTCTTTCTGATGGTCTCCCTACAGTTTGGGCGTGGTGCGGAACCTGGTGTCCTTCTTCCAGCTGCGCTGCTGTGGCCTCTTCAAACCAACCGTCGTCGACTGGACGCAGCAATTCCCGCCCTGCCGCGACCAGCAAATGTTCGGACTGCCAGACATGGTCTGACCTCACCACCGCCCTCTCCCTCAGGGTCAAGGTGTCAGACTTTAAACAGTGGTTCTGGACCAAAAGCACAGATTCTATTTATTTATTTTTTTATGTGTTGGCTCTTTCTGAAGAGAGGCCACAGAAGTTAGAAGTTGGAGGAAAAACACAAAGCAACATGTAGATATTGATTCAGTTGCTCTTTGTACAGACTGCTGCTGCCTTATACTTGACCAATGTAAGTGAAATGAAAATCACAGTAGTTTTAATTTGGGTTGAACTGAACCATTAAAGGCCTAAATTGTAATTGAAGTTTTGAGCTGTTTTTATGAACACATCAAGCCTATTTTTTATCATCTGTTCTGAGGGAAAAAAGGATCTTTGTACATGTAAACACTTGGTTTTATGACTTTTGTAAGATTGCATGTGTTTAATAATGAATGACCACTATAGTACTTCAATAAAGCAATGTTGTGCCTGTCTTTTTAACTGGCTCTGTTTTCACTCAGGAACCTGGAAATCAAGGGGCTGGACAAAATAACAGAAACACCAGTAGATACTGAAATGGCGAGGTGCTATGATGGAAATAACATGTATTGATCAGGGTCACGAAAAATGGACCAAGATGCAAGAAACATTTATTATATTGATGCAGGGCAGCACGTGATGCAGTGGTCAACACTGTCGCCCCACAGCAACCCTGAGCCTGGAGCCTTTTTGTGCGGGGTTTGCATGTTCTCCCTGTGCTACATGGGTTCCTTTTGGGTACTGCGGCTTCTTTCCAAAGACAAACATGTTCAGGTTAACTGGTAACTCTAAATCGTCCATAGGTGTGAATAGTTGTTTGTCTCTATTTGTCTCTATGTCGGCCCAGTGATAGACTGGGGTCCTGGGGTCCTGGGGTCCAGGGTGCAGCCGCCCTCGCCCAATGTCAGCTGGGATTGACTCCAGCCAACGCGGTATAGATGAATGGATTCATCTGCTAATTATTTCCAAAAACTGTCAGAAGTTGTTAAAGTCCAAGTCTCATTGGTCCAAGGTGAAGTCATCAAATGTCTTTTCTTGTTTGATATTCAGTTTACTATGAAATATAAAACTAAAAAAAAAAAAAACAGGAAATCTTCCTATTTGACTGACAGTTAATCAATTAGTAATGTTGTTGCTGATCATTTGTCTGCTGATCCACTAATAGTTGTAGCTGTTTATGATTCTGGACTCGACCAAGCAGTCATGTTATTTAGCAGCTTTAAAGGTGTCCTTGCTACAGGAAGTACCTGCCAACTTGTTTTTTTATTACAGTTGAGCTCATGCCGCTCATGAGCTATCAGATCATCAGTAACCACAGAGTTTAATCAGGTCACTGCACAGGCCACAGAAAGGGACAAATGTGTTTTCACTTTCATGGTTGGATGCTTTTATCCAAAACCTTCCATGGGTAAAATCACGTAATGAACAGAAGTCTTTTTATGGGAGCAGCTGTTTTCTATGCGTTTGTCAGCTCCTCTAATTTAATAGTGTGAGATAATGGCTCCAATTTCAATTTAACAAAAACCATCTGAGCCCGTCATGCTCTGCATGGCTGCCCACACATAATTGTTTGGGAGAAAGTAACACATTGCATTTGTCAAACACTTGTTGCCTTCATTACTCTAATTAAATATTTCACTGAATTATTTATGAATGCAAATAAGGTCATATTAATAATTAACTCTAAGTGTTAATTGTCTTCACAGCTGGAGGATTGTTTTTCAGTTGTAATCATCAAAAATCTATCATTAGTAAAACAAACACAAGCATCTAAAACAGGTGATCTGTTTTAATGATAATGACTTCAGCTCTTTTCTGTGTGTGAAAGATAAAGTGAAATGAAAGACATGAACCTCAGACTGTGTGTAAATGTTCTGTTACCTCTTTCCCTTTACTCTTAGAGACAATCACCACCATCTTCATAAACAAACATCCATAATCCTTTTCACAGTCTCAAGTATCTGCTGTGGAAGTAAGATAATAGTTCACAGTCACACTGAAACTGAATTCATCACTTAAAGTAAAAAGTAACAAGATGGTCACTGTTGTTCCTCCAACATGGCGGCGTTCCCCAGTCCAAATCCTTTTGGGCCAAAGTTTTTGGCGTAGCAAACTGAAGAGCCAATGAGAAAGCAGCAGTGAGTGATGATAGACAGCGTTGTTTAACTGGATTTTCAAATCTGATCTGTGTGTGTGTGTGTGTGTTTGTGTGTGTGTGTGTTTGTACCTTTGCAGTACAGCTCTCCATCCTTGTCTGTCACTGTGGTCGACTCCAGGCTTTTACCACACAGTGCACATCGGAAACAGGTTTTATGCCAGGGCTACACACACACACGCACATACACACACGCATATTAATAACAGCTAACATAAATAAAAGAGCTTAAAAAAACACCCTAGAGCTCAAATTGCTGCAGAGTTAACCACATCTTGACTCAGTCCTCCACTTTCTCACCTCGACTACTGCAGTTCTCTCCTGGCAGGACTTCATTTGGGCTCAGTGAAACTTTTACAGATGGTCCAAAATACAGCAGCTGTCTGGTCTTCAATCAGCTCAAGAGAGCACGTCACTATTCTACTGATCGACTTACATTTCAAACTACTCATAATCCGAATTAAGTTCATGTCTCTAATGCTCCTTCAGAGAGACTTCTGGCTCTGCACCATCTACATGAACTCAGTCATTCAGCTCTATGCTGCTTCTCAGCCTCTGTTTTCCTCCAGTGAATGTGGTCTGTCATCACCATCCCTGCAAACCAGACCATCTCAGTTCAGACTGTTCTGGTCTTTGGTTCCCTGATGGTGGAACCAGCTCCTGAATCAGAGCAGAGACGTCCCTCTGTCTTCAAGACTCCTGAGCACCTCCTCTCCATAAACTCTCATATGTCTAACTTGCACTCATACAATCTCATACAATCTCCTGTATTTATTTAATAGATGTACTACTTAAGGCCCTCTAGTGCACTGAAGCCTCACTGATGTCCCTCAATGTAAGTCACTTTGGTTAAAGGTGTCTGACAACTGAGTTAATATCTTCACAGTACGAAAGGTGAACTCTGGCCTGAGAGTATCAGAGCTGACTAGAGCTCAAAACAGGAAATACACACCTGAATTTATCTGTGAACCCCCTGTGATGACAGTGTAACATTAAAGACAGGAGGTCTGAATCTGAATCTGGCAGTCAGCCTGTGGGGGCCAACTTTAAATTAGAGAATGTGACAGATGCCAGACCAAAAAAAAAACTCATGTTCCAGCCGGGTGGTCCTCACCTTTCCTGCTCCCATCACCTTCTCCGCAGCGTAGACAGCTTTGGAGCAGCGAGGGCAGCGGTCGGACCCTCCAAACTTCTGGGCAGATTTGTTTGGATTTGAGTTTATTGAAGAAGGTCTTGGCTTAGAGCTAGAAAAAGATACAGCTGTGGTCAGGGGGGAATCTTCATCATACCAGAGACAAGCAGACTTCCAAGTTAAAGGATAAGTTATGAGCTATGATGAAGTGGCAACCCTAGATCTATCTATCTATCTATCTATCTATCTATCTATCTATCTATCTATCTATCTATCTATCTATCTATCTATCTATCTATATACATAATATATATTAGAGAGCAAAACTGTTTTTATATGTTTGTAAACATGTTTATTTCTGTAAAGTTGAATATTTTAACATCAAAGTCTGAAACCAGAAGAAACCATAATTGGAGGAGAAGGTGGAGCTGAGGAGGAGTGAGGGGTGGATCTAACCTGCTCTGTACTCTATCTGTGTGTATTGAATAAGACTTTAAACTACAGACTGAGACCATAAACTTATTTGGAAAACATTTACTGAGCTCAGACTTCTTTTTACAACCAGTGGAGTCGCACCCTGATGGTCACTAGATGCAGGTTTAAATCTCTTCAGCTTTGGCTTCACTTTAAAGCCCCAGACTCTACATCCACTTTATATACAGTTTATAGTTTTGGAAGACATTTCTGACATTTTCTCAAAACTGTGCACATAAAATCAGACCTCGCTATGACTCGATCCCATGAGCAGTGAGTGATAGAAATGTTTGTGATTTGAATGAACTGACCCTTTGATGAAAGCCCAACACTGTATAATTATCCTTACTCATGAGTCTGCAGGTTTACGTTCTGTCCAGGAGGGTCGGAGCTCAGGGCTCCAGCTCCTTGCCCGTATCCGTAGCCTTTTGGCCCATATTTCTTGCCATAGCACGACTTGCAGTAAATCTCAGACTCATGTGCTGCGACCGTGGTGCTGTCCAGGCCCTTCCTGCAGCTCACTGTGTAAAAGAGACAATTAATACACAGTTGAACTCCATTATTGTTTGGCTATACCTGGCTCAGGCCCAGACTCTGAGGAGTGTCATAGTGGAATAGTGGAGGTTAAATAAGGCTCCCACCCAACTAGTTTTATCAGTCAACAGGGGCATTACACATAGTCAGAGGTCTTGTGTTTCTATTTGTGGGGCGAGAGGAGAGTGTGAGAGGATTGTTCGAGAAAAGATGAACACTTAGCAGATGGAGGAGCTTATCACAGAGACCTTTCAGAGTCCCCACTGGAACAATCCAGCAGTCAGCAGTGTTGGTGTTTGTGCACAAAACAGTAAACCTACATGAGGTGTCCACTGTTGGAGTCCCTGGATTACAGTGCTGCGGCTGGAAGATCTGGTCATGGCCACAGAGCTTTGGCTTTGTGTCACAATGGGAGCACAACTAAAATTCAGGCCACAATCTCTGGCCAAACAGATGAAGAGAAGAAAATGGAAAGGAAACTCTGCTGGGCTGTCAAAGCCAGAGATCAATACTACAACGTGAGAGAGGGGATTTGATGGAGAAGAGAAGGTGGTCAGTGCTGGATCAAGTTATATAAAAAAAGCGGCAGGATGAGGATGAGGAGTAGGAAAAGAAGGAGAAAAAATAGAAAAGAAATAAAGCAGAAAGAAAAGGTGTGAGAAGGAGGGAGTAGATAAACGGAAGCAAGAGAGAAAAAGGAATCAAGAAAGGAGGAAAAAATGGAAGCAAGAAGGAAAGGAAGGAAGGAAGTAGCTGGGAAAACAATGGAGGCAAGAAGGAAAGGAAAAAATGAGGCATGAAAGAATAACAAGGAGGGAGAAAGGAAGAAAGCAAAAAGAATGAAAAAGTTTAAGGGAAAATTTAGCAAGAAAGCAAGAAAATGAAGCCTGGACATGAAAAATTAAGAAAAATTAAAGAACAAGAACAATGAAGGAATAATAAAAAAGAAACAAATAAAACCTTCATCTTTACTAAAGAAGATGAAGAGTTTATCCTTCTCAGGCAGCACCCAAAGGTGTCAACAGCAAAGGTGTTGAAGTCTTCATGTCAGAACTGGGTGGTGCTGCTGGTTAACCATGACGCTCTCTCTCTGCTGGACCAGAGGAGGAGGAGGAGGAGGAGGAGGAAGAACTCACTGCACATGAAGCAGGTCTTGTGGAAGCTCCGGCCGTTACACTGGATCTCCTCTGCGTGGTACACCGTCTTCTCACAGGCTGCACACTTGGCACCCCCTCCCCAGTTTGGCATCTTAGAGGAACAAAACACAAATAATTGATAATTAACATCGAACTGCAACTAATTACACGCTTAATTCTAATGAGTCTATTGATTTCTGACTCTGTTAAATGTCAACAATGATAACCATCACATTTTTCCAGAGCTGCAAGTGACATTTATTTCCATTAATGTCCATTATTTGTGAGCATTATATCACAAAATAGTGATATAATAAGTGCCTATTTCTATTCCTGTGGTGTGACATGTTAAAGTTACCAACAAAAATATATTCAACTGTTAATGATATAAAATAGCATCTGATTTTTTTAGTGTCTGAGGAATTGGAAGCAGAAAGTGTTTGACATTTTAACTTGAAAATTTCAATTATCCAAACCAACTGACTGACCTAATAATTGACCAATCAATCAGCTGATATGTTACAATTGTGAATTTATAATTATATAAAAAGAAAAGAAAAGAAAATCCCTTCCCCCATTAAGCTCTAACAAGTAATTTCATTCGATTGACCTGTTAAATTGAGATTGTGATTCCAGATTTAATCTCGTGACAGTGCACAAGGTGGGAATATATGAGTGACCATCACAACCTGAGATCTGCCTCATTAAGAGAGAAAGCTGTTTTTTCATTCGTCATGTGCTCTGTATATGTTCTCATATCATGTTAGACACATTCAAATCCAGTCTAGAGACACATTGATATCTGTTATTGAATTATCAAATGAAATGGTCAGTAATTAAATAATAACCTAAAACCTGTTGAGTTTTGAGTCTGGTAGTCAACATCTTGTATTTCATGTGACACAAACTCTTCTCCATCAGTCTCTTCATCTCTCTAATGTTCCACAGATGCCAGCTTCACTAAAACCCCTGTGGTTCTGTTTGACAGTCCAGCTCCTGCTCATATCAGAAGCTGCCCATCACCTCACAGGACTGGTATGTGATATTCCAGTAACAGAGGCTTTACTGTGGCACCAGACAAAAGGACAAGCTCGCAGACAATAACAAGTTTTAAATCTCACATGGAGCTGACTTCTGACATTGAAACAAAATAAATCTGGTAAACAAACTCCACCTTTAAAAACTAAAATAAGTAGTCTGGTCATAAATCAAACATATTACCCCTGTGTTGTAATGTAATGTACATTTTAACTAAATTTAATACAAAGAAAATGAGTTCTTACCTTGAATTTAAGTCTTTATGCTTCAGTCTCAACATGGTACTGAACGCCCGTGTGTGGCTTATATACCCTCCATATCGCCATCGCCACAGTTCACCAGTGATAGCACCAATGAAAATATCCTCCTAAAATAACTTGTGACACAGCAGAGCCCTCTGACCCTTCATCAGCCCCTCAAACATTTGTTCTGGACTCAGACAGACACAGGAAACTAAACTGACAGCTGCAAACAGGGGGTCAGCAACATGGTGGGCTGCAGGATTACAAACAGAAATGATGGTGATTCATGGCATGAAAATGACAACTGAGCACGAACACATGGTCGAGCTGCACTACTGACCTTGTGGTTCCTCAAACATAGTTGGTTAGATGAATGAAAAATACAGGGAATTTATTCAGAGGTTTGGTCGTTAAAAAATTTTATACATCGTCTGTGTTGTTGCCATTTTAAGAAGTCAAGACAAATAACAGACAAATAGTTCAAATCATATTTTATATACATTTAATAAAGAATAAGACAATTAAAATAAATCCACATATTCATATCAATTAAAAATAAAGTATTAAATATAATAATGAGCTATAGCATATATATGGTCTATAAGAATTGCAAAACTCAACAAACAACTCAAAGTACCTGTAAAGTGAACATCTTTGGTGATCTACTTTATATAAAATATTATTTATGTAAAATTATATTAATACTAAGAATCCACTCAGCTTATTACCAGTGAACTGTATAACCTGCAGTTTGTTTATATCTGATTTAAAGTGTTCATGTGACATGATGCATAATATAATTTCCTTTTAAGTGTACATGGTGTAATGACAGGATCACATCCTGACAGGTGTATGAGTTTCTACCAGTGTTCCTCATCCTGTGAACATGACCTGAATGTTAATATCAGTCATCATGTCAGACTCAGCTCTACGTCGCCAGCGTTGGCTCAGCTTCAATCATTTCTCTGTACTCAGGCTCAGCTGTGGTCCAGCTTCATTTGTTTCTTTGGCCCCTCTTAAACCATCCTTACCCCAACAATAAAATTGTTACAAATTATGAAGAGAGATTTCATTCCAACACACTTGTGCCCCACTGAAAATATTGTCCATATTTTGTCTATACATCACTGAAAATATTAATAATTAACAGCTTTCAGATTTCTCTTATGGCCTACAGACATATGTGTGAAGATGTCTGAAGGCTCAACATCAACACTTCCAACTAGTGTCCTCAGCTTTTGAATAGACTCCAGAGGGTTAAGATTTATTGATGCCGTCTCCTCAGACGCATCCTGGTGTGACCTGACATGTTGGACACCATCTGAATATGTTTAGTATATTTTATTATTTATTATAATTATTTTATCATTATTCAATTTTAAACTTTCATAACAGATCCTGTTATTTTAACAGATTTATCCTCTGGAGACCACAACAAATGACTAACCAGTTAGTTGGTTCACTAAATGGTCAACAATTTTGATAATAATGGTTTCAGTCATTTTCTCAGGAAAAGTACTATGTTCCTGAAGAATTTGGATTTTGGACCATAACAAACTATTTAAAAAGGTATTATACTTTAGTATGTAGAAACTTGTTTTGGGCCTTTCTGGCTATTTATAAACTGTGAATGATTAATCAAAAAATTATCTTATTGATAAATAATAAAAGAGATAGTTAGTTGCAGGTCCATGTCATATATATACCAAATCTAAATGCAGTATATCCAATACTTGTGGAAATGTGTCACTCGAAACAAACAAAAGAAAAAACATTCTAACGGTCTTAGAAAAAAACATAAAAATTTATTTATCATTTTACATTTAGCAGATGAAAGGAAACAAATGTAATTTCCTTATAAATTATCTTATCAAAATGTCTGATTAGTCTCACAATGTGTCACAAATATTCACATATTCTCTGAAATTCTATTTTAAAAGGGGTAAAAGTTAACATGTACATATGTGCAAAAGTTATTAGATTTTGCTTAGCTACAAAATGATCAATCAAAAATTGTGTCTTTCATTTAAAAACATCTATCTGACCTGGGTGTAATGTTCTTTACAGTACTAATGTGGAATTTTACTGCACTTGGCAATTTGAAAAAATAAGAGTGTATTCACATCACCCACATTAGCAGAAATAACTAAAAACAAGCAAATATGAAAATAAAATCTCCTCTATTGGGTTATGAAACTTCAGCCCTGGGAATAAGTTTCTACCAGCATCACAATTGGCACAATGATAGTGTTCATGAGTATCTGGTGAACTTGGTTTGAAATACAATTTCCTCGTGTCCACTGTGCCACAGCCAAGTCTGCACGGCAGCTATTTTTAGAGCTGGCTGTGATAAGAATGAAGGCAGCGAGGCTGCTGTGTCCAGAGGTAACAAATACGGTGAAATGCAAACAAACTCCCACCCACCACACAAACGCAACACCCACACACACATAATGAGCACAGACATCAGAGGGCTTCCTTCAGGCCCTTCAGGAGTCCTCTGTGTTGACGTCCAGCTTTCTCTGAGGGATGTAAACGGTTTTGGTGGCTGGCTGTCCACCGGTGGTTACCACAGTAGCCAGAGGTGAGAGGGGGACTGGTGTGTGGAAGAAGCTGTGCTGGGGGAGCCCGGTCCCTTTGGGGGTGGTCATCAGAGGCTGGAGAACAGACAATGTCCGGTTAGTGAAGGGTCAGAGTCAACCTGTCTTTTCAGTAACAATGTCCCTGTTACTCTGGATAACCTACAGACCTATCTGTGGATGGTTTTCACTGGATTTTCTTGTCCCAAACAAACAGTCATGAAAACTGTTGACAGTGACGTCCAAGGTTTCTGATATGCATAACTTAAAACCGAAACTGCCAGTTGTTGAAAAACATCAGTTACCACAGATACTTTACCAGATGCTTTCAAAACTGACTCAGATCTGTGGGGAGAAATCCCAACACTCCCTCCCTTTTACCAAGTTTTTCCAATTAGCTTTAAGTTGACATTTAAACATAAAGGATGCAGTGTTTTGGTATCATACCTTCATAAAATTGTGACACAAAAAATACTAAACAAATACAGAGCCTTACTTTTTGGTCTCTTATTACCTGACTATTATCCACTGTTTTCACAGGTTGAGTGAAGAAAACTAACTATGACCTGTAAAATCTGTCAAATACTTTGTTCAGTTTAAAGTGAAGCAGTAAAGTTTCTGTCGAAACACAGCCGTTTAACTTTACCTGTTGTACACTGATCAGGGCCACTGGTTGTGCAGACTGCTGCACAGGCATAGGGGACACAGGTTTGATGAAAACCATGCCTCTCTGCTGCAGAGCCAGTGGGCCCGGCAGCGGGCTGGACAGGGTGTTGGCGTGCTCTGGAGTCTGTGGGGCAGCAAAGGCATTTCCTGGACTGGAGCCTGAGATCAGACCCAGGTTCTGCAGGGTGAAGTTGAGGATGGCAGGACTGGGGCTGTGGTGATGGGCCTGCTGGGTGGTGCACGGAGAGTCAACAGCAGCAGGTCTGTGACGGCGAAGGCTTGTGGGTGTAATCTCCAGGGGTGGGGCAGGTCTGGAGCCTGTTCACCACAAAAGAAGAGTAAGGAATTAGTAAAGAAGACAATCTTAAACACAAATCATTCAATAAAACAGTTATGATTAACAATGAATAGCATTAATCATCAAAAATGTGAGGTCTTTGAGGTAGGTCTGGACCACTGGTTAGACTAATCAACTGATGGATCAGCTGTAAAGTGATCAATTTATCTCAACTTTAATAATCATGACAGCAACTGCAGGACTAATATAATTATTAATAAAAATTACTAATATAAAAATCTACAAAAATCTGGTAGCACCCTGAGACCTCACACCAACATTTACCTGCAGTTGGTGTTTGGTAGATGTTGTACGTGGGAGTCGAGGCCTTGTTGCTTTCTCCTCCTGAAGCCTGAGTTTCCTTATAGCTGATGAGGGACTGCTGGGAGATGGGGATCAGGTACCCAGCCGGTACTAAAGTCTGGATGGGTGGAGAAATAAACATCACACATACACTCAAAAAACAATGGCTGTTTGTGTTAATTAAAGCCCAGAAAGCAGCATGTTTGCACATTTACCTCAGTGTGGAGTTGTCCAGGTGTAAGGGGAATGGCCCTGACTGGTGTTAATCCTGCCTCGCTGTCAGAGTTAATGGTCTTGTCCTCTCTGTCCAGGAAGGTCTCCAGACTCTGCTCTAGTGTCTGATTGGCTACAGCACCACCGGGAGTGTTGACAAACTCTGGATCCAGGTGGAGGGCGCGAGGCGAGGGCCGGCTCGAGAGCTGATTGCCACGACGGGTCTTCAGACGGGCCTGCAGGATTTCACACAGCTTTGGAGAGGTGTCCTACATGCAGAGACAGTGGGAAAAACTGCATGTCAGGAACAAGTACCAACTCAGCAACACTTCTATTTCTAACTTACATATTACTGATTGAAAACCACATGACCTTAGGAATTAGCATAATACCAGCCACTTGCTTTTAGGTAGAATTTTCACAAATTGATTGAAACCAATTTTAATTAAATACATTAATTGTATGTACTGGGACAGCTAACAGCTGTTTTTCTCAGCTCTTCTCTAACTTGAATGTCTGGATCCAATTTTCCTATCTGGTTTGCACTTGTCGTGAAACACGCTGGACGTGAAGTTATACTTCTCAGAATGCCTTTTGTGTCGCATATAGTTTTTAGAGTCAGTTTTTCCTTTTAATGCTTAACATAGCATTAAAAGTGGTCAGTTTATTGCACTGCTGGATGTAAAAAAAAATCTTTATTTCTCAATGAAAATTTATCAAAATATCCAATATCAGAGAGCAACTTTCCTATAATCATTCAAAATGTTATATAAATATATCATAGATTTAAGTAGTACATACTGTACTATATATACACACACGCACATTTTTTACCTTAAAGTTGGGGTCGTTCCTCTTGACTTTGGGGGGGCTGCTTTCAGAGACTGAATCTGAACGCAGCCTTTTGGCCAACATGGGACTGTCGTCTGTCACCCTGGAGACTGGCTGGCTCTTTGCTGCAGCCTGATCAGTCAGGCTATGCCCAGCTTTATCCTCAAAGGTCATAGAGCGTACCGCCAAGCTGGTTGGCTGCGGCTTGGCCAGAGGGTTCGGCCTGAGGGAAGAACTGTGCAAATACAGGGTATAGGAGCCGCTCCCCTGTTGCTGAGGTAACAGGACCGGGATCAGGGGTGAACACTGTGCAGGGATGTAAGCGATGGAGCCTGCAGGCTGGGCTACCAGTGGGGTGTGAGGGGTGAGGTGGACAGTAGTGTTGACTGCATGCTCCTGGGTTGGAGTTAGTAAGCGTGCCTGAGGCAGTTCCATTGGATTAGAGGAAACTGGCTCTAGCCTCACAGCTACATCTGCCTCAGTAGCAGCAAGTTTTGGATCCTTAGCTCCAGTCCTGGAAGAAGAAGGACTCTTATTCACAATCCACAGATCTATAACCATACTGTTACAAAGCCACAGAGATTCTAGGCTGCAGTGTAGTTCCACACACTTCACTGCTAAACTGACAAACACACAGAATAACAACACATAACAACCAACCAACCAAGTTATGGTTCACTTATGTGCAGACTGAGGTCAAATAATGTTTGAACATCTGGATCATTTTCCTCCCTAATGGAGATGCATCATCAACCAGGGTCAGTGTAGATGTGCTTAAACCCTGTCAGTGCCTGAAGGGGGATCACTTTTTCTTGCACTAACCATAGAAAGCATTTTTCAGAACTGCAACAGGAACACGTTTGTCTGAGACAAACAGCTAAAGTGACAAGAATCAGTTGCCATTATGAGTTTAGATTGCGTCTCTTCATCCAGTTCACATGATCCAGTGACCGGTCAGGAAATATTTTCAGGTGGACTTTGTACACTTTATTTTGAACCAGACTTGAGAAGCAACCTTATTAACTTTATCAACTTCACTAATGGAGAACTGCACCATATTGCACTCAAAGAACTCAAAACCCAAACAGCTCACACTGAATAAACAGAACCAAACTTACACAGACTCCTGATCAAGCTTGATCTTACAAATGGCAGCAAGCTGGGCCATTTTGTTTGGGAAGTCGGTGTTTGATGAATCACCTGAAGATAAAAGAGAAAAGGCCTGAGTGTTAAGTGTCATCACACCACAATGGTAATCTTGTCTGAGGAGAAATGTTCTACACTCACTGAGGGCACTCTTCACAGGACTGCTGGGGGCGGAGTTGATCTTACGTCGGTCGGCCTGAATGCTCTTTGCCAGCTTTATGAGGGAGGGGTGCCGGGTGAAACTGCGCTTAGCCCCCGGTGAGGAAAATAGGTTTTTGGCACAGTTATCTACAGACGCACGTGACTCCAGTACATTTTTCTTCTTGGGTGGACATTCAGAAGATGAGTTCTCCAAGTCTGAAACAAGAGTTTCATCTTTAGTCCGTGAAATTCAAGAGAAAACAAAAGTCATGACAAGAACACGTGACAATAATCACAGAATTCAGATATAAATAAACAAACAAATGATAAAAATGATTTAATAGGAAAAGAGGTCTTGTGATACCTTTGACTTCAGGGAATTCTTCAAGGCCGACCCATTCAAAAGCCGGTTTCCTCCCCCTTTCTTCTGTCACGTGGACTTTCTCAATGAGCTTCAGGCTCCGCAGCACATTAGCTATATCATAGAGCCGCCGCACTTTGGCTACAAACACAAGAGCAAGCAGCAAGATTATCTACTGCCAGCAGAGACATTTAAATAACTTTACAGTGTAGAAAGCTGCAGTAACACATTAGGAGACTTTATTTACAGATGTTGTGAGGTGTTAGGATCAGCTTTATACCATCTGTCTGACTTCAGGCCTTCCACACTATTAAAATCACATCTAATGATCTTCTGTCATTATTTTTGTAAACAGGAGATGGAAAACACATAGCGTTTGGAACATACTGGTAGTAAAAGACGTGGCTGGTCTCCAAGATGAGATATAAAGACCATTTTACTCTAGCCCTGCTATAACACTAAAGAACGTACTTCATATGGCAGGCTCTGTACTCACTCTTAAACTTGTTCTTGTCTTGATCTGCACCCTGGTCCTCCCCAATCAGGATCTTTGCAGCCACGTCCAGACTGACCACACGAGGGTGAGACACCAAGAACAGCATGACAAACTTCTGGCTCATCACCCGCAGAGATTTGTCCTTCCGACTGTTAACAGAAGCTGGAAGGGACAAATAACAGTTTGTGGATATTTAGTGTTAACACGAGTTACTAAAATAGCAGCTTTTTTAAAATATTGAATTTTATGTTCATGTAGTACTGCTTTACCAATAAAATTGGTAGGATTACTAGGGATTGTTTCAGGAAATCTGATAACAAACATAATTGCACCTAGATTTAACATAAATTATCTAGGAAAAAAATAAAATATAAAAAAACAATTCAAAAGTTCATTCCTTTTCAAAGGCCTTCATGTATTGCCCATTGAAAGCCATGACTAACCACAACCAACCATGTTCTGGATAATCAGAGGAAGTGGCCTTTAAATGTAACAGAAGGCGCTCCGGCTTCTCACCTGCTTTAAACTCTACTCCTGGCAGCTCCACGAAGAACAGCTCCTTCTGTCCCTGCTCCCCGCTCTCCATCTCCACAACCTCCTCATTCTCCCGCTCTTCGCCGTCAAATTCGAACTCCCTGTCCAGATGACGCTGTCGGATCTGCTGCATTTGCTGACCGTACCGGTGTTCCTCGCCCACCTGCTTCAAAATGGCCAGAGTCTGCGCCAGTTTGGACCGGCCATGCCATGTGTAGCGATTCTTTGCAGAGCGGCTGACCATGTGCAGGCTCTCCAGCACGTTCATGATGTCATAGATGCGCCGGCGCTCCACATCTGTGCAGATGAAAGGAAAACACATTGAAGCAATTTAATGAGCATTCATACTGTTTATAGTAAGTTATTGGGTATAACTTGCTGCCAAACTGCCAAAAGTTGGCAATAAATTGCCTCATTTGTCTTATATGTGTTTACAAGAGCACAGTTGGCATCACAATATCTGAACACTGGTGGAGAGACATCTGGTACATATTGTGATACACAATTCTATCTGTATTGTCCTAACTACCACACTACAGTGTCTGCTAATGGGGAAAAAAAAAAAAAAAACACTGATTAAAGAGTAATGAAAACAACAGTTAACTGCTGCCCTTATATCTGACATTGATTGTGATCTTGATAGATGGATATCATGTAGCTGTTCTTAGCTAAAGAGACAACAAAGACTGGTACAGAAGACATACTGAGCTCAGTGGCCACATCATCCAGGCAGATGTCGTTGTTGAGGGTGGGGTTTGGGTAATCTGGGTAGCGGGCGAGGAATTTGTGACAGAGCAAACCCAGACTCTTTTCTTTTCGGCTGATCATTTTTTCAGACTCTTCTCCATTTTCAGTGTCCTACAGAAAGATGGTAACAGGTAAGAATAATATGACTCCGAGCACCATGACTTATCAGAAACCATCCTTCATGTGTTCATGTTAGGATGTTTTAATTACCTGTGTAGAGTCAAGCCCTTCCCGGCCGTCATTGTCCATGCACAGCTCCTTCTCTCGGTTCCTGATGTCAGGACTAGCAGCACTGATGAGCATTTTAAGGTTGGAGGTCGGTGTCCAGGGATCAACAGAGCCTGCTTCCCTTCCTTTTTTGGGTGTACTAAGGGGACCCATGGTAAGCTGGTTCTCCACTGACACCACAAACGTGCCAAATAATTTCTTTGGGGTATTTACACAAACCAGGGGTGCTACAAAGCCATCGTCCTGTCAGCAAAAGGACAAAAAAAAAAAAAAGGTCAGAGACATGTGGATTCCTCTGTACTTACTGAGCAGGTTTTGAGAATAAAACATTGTCCTTTACTTTTTTCTCCTTATCAGAAGAATTTAAGAATGGAGGGTGACTGATCACAAACTACTCATCAAAGCAAGGCCAGACCGGGCAAAATGGGAAACTGGAACCCAGGGGCTCCAGGTTTACTTTGCTCTATTTCTGTCTACGTTATATGATTAATCACAGATTTACTAGAACTAGAGCATCTTCCATATTATGGCCCATTTGTTGCAAAATTAGTTTTATCAAATTGTGAATAAGGAAGTAACGAAATCATCTTGTTTCATGGAGATAACAAAATATATTTGCTCCACTTTTGCTTTTGGATCAAGGCAAAAAGCAGCTATTAACATATACTAGCCAACGTTAGTTCCACCTAATGGCCAACTAAATTCATTCAGCATTGTTCTAATATGTCTGCTATGTTAATTAGCGTCATTAAAAACAACCAGCGATTTTAACTAAACTTTACTTGTTAACAATTTCAGCATTATATTTTAATATACTTTAATATATTTTCTTACCGCTTTTTGAGCGCCACACGTTTGTCGGACACCAACATTTTCATAGCAGCGTGGGAACAGTGAGTTTAACAATAAACCGATGGTCGTATTTAAGTTCCCGCTGCCTTTCACTGATTGTAATATCGATTAAAAATCTGTTTAAATCTAATCAAAACACCAGCTCGATATTGGCGGTAACTGACGTACGTTCCATCGAATCCTCGGGCCCAACGGACGCAGCGGTGCCGCCCTTTTTGTGTGAAGCAGCCAATGGGAGCGCGGCGCGAGGAAGCGTACAGGAAGTAGAGGATGTCCCGCGCAGGTAAACTGTTTTTGAAATCCTTGGCGCGGAACGTCTGTGCGGCACCGGCGCAGGCCTGGTTTAACCCCGATACGTTTTATGGCGACGTCTGAATCATTGGTAACGTTACCAAGGGAGGGGGGCTTTGCTGTACGTTTAAAGGAGGGTAGGTTTAACGACGGTTAACGGTTTAACGTTTGTTGTTACGTAGCCAGCTACGAGCGCCCCGCCGTCTGATAGGGGTCGGGACGAAACACGGGGAAAAAAACCGGACAATCCAGAAACCTCTGACACACCAGGGTATTTACTTTAAAGCTGTATGGAAAGGATAAGCGCTTGTTAGGCTTGTTAGCTAGCTGGGGCTACACAGTCGGTAGGTGCATGTCAAGGGGGAGCGGTAACCTAGCGACACTGAAACCACAGCTCCAGTTAAACGAAAAATAAACAAAACAAAACAAAACAAAAAAAAAACTGGATAAAACTCGTGCAGACTTACCCAGTTTCCAGAAACACGCCTCGTTCAAAGGTATTTTTCCATCTTCGCGGTAATCTGTTGTGAGTCCCAGCCTCCAAAAGTTGATTTTTTAAAAAACACAATATCACAAGTTTCCGCGTACGAAGCAGCGACAGAACCGTAAAAGGTTGAAAAGCGGAGTTCCCGTATTTTTTTTTTTTTTTTAACCCGCTGTAGGTAAACAGTAGCCTGTGTCTTGGTCAACTTTACAACAGTGGAGAGAAGTTTGCCCAGTTGTGCGGTGACCACCAGCAGTTGACCCGCCCAGTGTAAGCATGTTGCTCACGTCAGCCCAACACCAACCCCGCACTTCCTCCATGGAGGGAGGGAGGCGGGCCCACAGCAGACACGTAGTGTTACTGCAGAGTCTAGTCCTGCAAGCGTTAAGGCGCTTTACCTACAGGATAGGGTCGCAATCGTTCAACCGCGAAAACGTTTGTTGTTGTTAGTTAAGTTTTAAGAAGTGTTTTTGTTCTTGCTGTGACAGGGAAAATCCCACACCTGCAGTAAACAGTGGTTTGCTGAGTAAATGTATCCAATATGCAGTATTCAAAGGATGCATCTATTGATGTGTATATTTTTCTTATTGTCTGCAAATCTCATTAAAACAACGTATTGAAACAAGTTTTCTCTGTAGACTAGAAATGATTAACTCTCACAGCTGACTGGGCTCATGCTTCCTCATTGCAGTGAATACTGTAGAGTTTGTAGTTCTGCAAGTATTAAGTCTCTTAATACCTAAGTCCCTATCCTGCAATTAATTGTCTATGTTGCAATGAATTACAGGATAGGTACACAATCTTGTAGGTCTGTCTCTAAAAAATACCCACATGCCCATATGAACATTAAAACAGACATTTAAAAACTCCTTCCTCATGCACTTTCAATGGAGGCAAGTCTTCCTTCTCAAATGTGTATTCAAAAGCTTTATCTGAATCTAATATGAGGCTTCACCCCTTCAGGTTAATCAAAAGACTATCCTCCAAAACCTGCACCCTCTATAATACAAAAATTTCTCTGTTAAACAGTCTGGTTGTATCTTTGGAAGACGCCTGTTTGATTTGACTCACTCAGACAGCTGAAACGTCATGCAAACTTTTAATGAATGTCTGAATACATTTGTGCACAAAACGAGGACAGCAGAGATTGTCCAACACCACTTATATTGGAAATGCATTTGGATACGTTTCAGTGTTCACATGGCGCCTGAATAGTGATTTATGACAAACTTAAATTGTGAACCTATCCTTGAAGTAAAAGCACTAAAACCACACAGCATAAATGCTCTGTTAGAATGAAAGTCTGAAATCAAATGGTAAAGTATAAGCATGTAAATGTACTTAAGTAGAAAATGTAAAATGCTGTGATAGTTTTATATCATTAGATAATTATTCTTCATGTAAGCAGCATTAAATTGTTGTAGCTGGTTGAGGAGCAGTTCATTTTGAACTATTCTGTATGAGAATTACTGTCAGTCTGCAATAATCTGCTGATTGTTTTCTAAATAGATGGTTGTTTGACAATAGCATGAAATATTCACAACCATTACCTAGAGCCCAAAATGACACTGTCACAGGCTTGTTTTGTCCAACCAAATAAAAATTATTTCAAATAAATGTAAACTATTAAAATAAACGGAAAGCATAAAATCTTGACATTTTTGCTCAACAACTTTAAAATGCTTCATATTTTTTTGCTTCAATATTCTTAATGAATAAATGAATGTGTAATTAAAACGGTCAAATCGTGCACTATTGCACATAGTGAACAATTTCTGAATCCAATGTAAAACCCTCAGGCTCCTCGTATCTTCATAACATGTCTCGACTTCGACGCTAGGTGGCGGTAAAGCGCTCCTTACCGGGAGTCACCATGGAAACCGACGGGCGCCCTCAAGGATGTTGGGAGAAAACAGCCGAGCTCGAAGCATCCAGTGACGTAATGTTACGGATGTGAGAGAAAGCGAGTGGGACCCTGATGCTGCTTTCATGTGCTCCTCGTAAATTAGATAACCCGCTTCGAATGAGTTAGAACAGTTGTTCATAGAGTTTTGATTGAAATTGGCCCTGGGCCGAGAAATAATCCTTATTATTATTATGTAACCAATTTTTACAGCCCTTGTATGTTTAGTACAGTTGATGGAAGTCATAGAGTTTTAACTTTGGACAACTGTTTGTTAAAACAGTCTAACAACAGTGAAAATAATCAGGGAAAGGATTGAATAGATTGTTGTTTTCCCTCATCAGTTGTAAAATAACAGTTAAACATTAACAGTAAATTTGTAGAAAATCTGTTTTTTTTTTTTTTTTTTTTTTTAAAGAGGTTTGCGTTACAGAGAAAACCTGGTCAATATTGTTGACCATCACGCTCCCAAGGAGATTTCCGACAGTCCATGAACGCAGCAGCTGACTGCTCCGCTTGCAGCCAGAGGAACGGACAGCGCGACGCACGAGGCAGGGATCGTCTCCACCGGGAAGGAAAGAAATAGAAAAGTGAGGAGTGAGCATAATTTCTTCACACAGAAACTCATCTGTAATGTCGATTTTCCCTCTTTCTTTATTTACTGTTGGCTAATTTATCCAATTACGAACAGTTTCCAGAAAAGCTGTGTGTAGCACCAGTCCGTTAGGCAGCTCGCAGATCCTCCTGCAGGGATGCTGCAGTAGCTCAAACCCTCGGCAAGCAATTTGTTCCAGATTGTAACTCTTGAGTTAATGTTTGTCTGTTGTTAAAGAGTGGCTAAGTAGTCAAGTTTACAACTTACAGGGACTGCACAGCACGATAAGATAAGCAAGTTTGTGGCAACGAAAAAGTTAGGAAGTAATGTTTTAAGTGTTTTCATTCATGGTGTGAGTGGGGAAAAGCCCTCACCTGCAGCAAATAGCGGTTTGCTGAGTAAATATGTCCAATATACAGTATTCAAAGGATGCATCTATTGATATGATCTCATTTTCTTATTGTTTGGAAATCCCATTAAAACAGCCAATTGGAGCCAACCGTGAACTGATCCTTCAAGCAAGTTTTCTCTGTAGACTCTGATGGACCTTATTCCTTTACGCCATCAGTCTAAAAAAAAAAAAAAAAAAAAGTCTTAGAAATACGCCAGCGAGCCACTCTGTTGACTGGACTCATGCTTCTTCATTGCAGTGAAGATGTGCCCTGTATCACTTGTACTGAATCAGTCTCACATGCCCCATCCTGCTGCTGTAAATACTTTCAACAGCACAAAATGTGCAGCAATTCATGGGTTAAAATGGCTCCAAATGCTCTGTTTTAGAAACATTTGCCGAAACCTACAGTGCCCAGCTCTCAGGAAAGTACTGAACCTTTTTCATCAAATGGGAAAAAGTACAGCGAAGTTATAATGAGCCTGTAGCTGAAATGTTGACAATAACAAAAATGTAGAATTTCCCAAACTTTATCTTGAAAATACTAGAGTCAAGAGGGCTTTATGTGTTATATCAGGTGTGGTTTACCTGGTGGGTAGACACACTGGGGTCCAAAAGTCTGAGACCACTCTGCCCTCATGGTCCCCACTCTAGCTTGTCTGTGTGATGCTGAACAATCTTTGTGACACCATGTCCTTTGTTACAATGCTTCAATTTAATGTAATTTCATTTGCTCTGTTTTCTTTCTCAAGCACTTTTTCACTGTCAGGATCCCAGACGTGACCTTTGCTGTGAGTGATTACACATGGGCATTTTTTAGATATTTTTCACACGGTTGGCTGTTCCCTAAGTCAATTTTGTAACACAGAAACCAAAACCTGCCCACATTTCTTTCCAGTAGCGGACAGATTGAAGCCCACATCATGATGACCACATCCTCCTTTAAGATTTGACGATGTCTTGGGGAGCGAGAACCATCCTCGTTTTCTTTGGTTCCTGCTCTCTGCCCTGATGCTCACTTCAGGCCAGCCCCTCTTCACCAGGAACTGCAAAGAAAACCCACCAAGAAACGATATGACTGCGACACAGTGTGTGGCTGAGATTGGATCCCCCCAGAGATCGGGTGCCATCTTTTTCCTGAAGCAAAGTTGATGGACAGACAGTTTCCTTTCCCTATTTTTTAGAGAGACATTCATGCACCACAACTGGAAGCAAAGTGGAAAGGGGACTGAAATACTGTGAGCAAGTATTTCCCTTCATTCCCAACAAGGATATTTGGCTGTGGAAGAGCCTGAGGACTCACTCACTTATGGGAAGATGGAGGCAGGAGCAGAGGCTAGTCCACAACAGCACCCAAGGAGGAAACCTGTGCTGCACGGCTTGGAGGACCAGAAAAGGGTGAGTTAATGAGCGATCCTCTTTTATCCACCACATCTACCTGCCTGCTCTGTGATGTGTGACGGTCAGAGAGTACAACAAGGCTGAGTTAGTGCTTTTGTGAGTAGAGTGGACAAGCAAGGTGGAATTTGAATGTTGACAGCTTAGATTAATGCATAAGGTGATCAACAGGCGAAACAAAACTGTTGCTACTGAACCTAACAGCCACTGACCTCCAAAAGTCTTTGAAAACATACATATATTTTCAAATCTGTCAGCAAGAAAAGATCCAAAACCGTTTGCCTCCATAAAAACCCCCCCAAAAAACAAAATGCCTTTGAGGAATTTGAAATACCTGCATTCTGACCTAATCTGACCTTCATGAGGTGTCAAAGGAAGCGTAACAGGATTGATTCAAAGCCAAATAGTCAGTGAAAGCATCACAGCGTCTGTTAAGTCTTCTTTGATGCCTTGTGGCTGTGTAGAATTACCTCAGCAGTCTGCAATAAGATTGATGGAGCACTTGATACCGCGACTCATTTTCCCTGTTTCAGCTTTGCTCTGCATTTTCCACATGATGTTGATGTAGCGCTGTTGTTGTATGCAAAACCCAAAGCTCTGGTTCTCCTGGTTTTTGTGGCTTGACTTTATATGGAGGATTACTTGGGTCTTTGCAGGATGAAAATAACTGACAGCTCCTTGGTTGTATGACAACTTTAATGTTGTGGTACTGAAGTTCTCCTGCTTGCCTGCAGTTAACACTGACTCAGCTGACTTGTAGCTTTAATGCTACATCAACACCACTCTGTTTACTATGTGTTTACAGCTAAGGTAGCAAAACAGGAGGGATGCCCAACTCCTCTGGGTGGGTGACCTCATCTGGGTTTCCAACACGTGGGGTCGCAGCTGAAGAGCAGACAGCTGTTGAGGCTGCAGAGTGTGTGGTGGAGTGTGGTCACTGCTAAGTCTGGCTGTGTTTTAAATGGTGTGGAGGTTTGTAGGACTTTGCTCCCTCTGCTAAAGGTGTGCCTGGGATCAGATTTAATAAGAAGGGTTATTCCCTTTTCTCATTTCTTTCCCATCCTCCGTGGTCCTCCCTCTGTAAATTATTGATTCGATCAGGTGTGTTAAATTAGTCACATGGGATTATGTAGAACATGAATATTAATTGATGCGACCAAAGCCCCAGCTGCTGTTTTCCAATTTTCCAGAATGCTGAGCCTCTTTCTGGAAGCTCAGTGGCATAAGGACTTCAGCCTCTCTGTCTAGGTTTTGTATGCAGCATGGAGCAAAATATTTACACAACTATTTTGTTTTCGATGCACTCACAAAGTGAGTTTTTGCTCTTTGTAGTTAGTCATCAGCAGTGACATATCTAGATTTCGTCTGAATCATATCTTGCAGCCAGAGACCAGACAAGTCCCAGTGCTCTCCAGAGAGGTTATGTTAGATTTAGCCAATACTCACCTTCCCTCTTAATGGACATCGGCCGACTTAAATAAATTGAAAGCACTGAGGTAGGAACATGGACACACAGATTCTCATTGTTGGAGAATTACCCCAGGCTCCCATGCAGTAAGATTCAATGTCCCTGGACAATTACCTAGGCTGTGCAAGTTCACGTCCTATATTTGATACTCGTCCCAGTCTGAGGTAATTGGATTTTGTTCTTGTTGTAGATTTACTCCCTCAGTTGTCCCCTGCTCCATATATTAATGTTCATTGAGTAGCAATCATGGACCTACATGGGAAAGCAGAGAGGGATGTATTGTATTGTGGTGAATTGGAGGCCAGTGTTTGACGGAGCAGAACTGCAGACAATCAGACACCTGCCTATTGGAGTCAGTCAGTATTACTGAACTAGGATTCCCTGAGATTTAATCTTTAATGGTTTGTATTGTACGGCTGCAGTCAAGGCAGGATTAAGGATGTACACTATGTCCATTTTATCTGTCCCTTTCAGCACCATCCTTACCTGCAGCATCATGAGCAAGAGAAATGTTTTTTGTGATTTGGCTGTAATTGGTGGAAAAGAATCATGTGGTATGTAATCTTTTAAGAGCTGGATAGAAACCTCCACCGACACTGAGTTTTGGGTGATAAAATGCTGTGTAAATTTTGCAGAAGTTTTTGGTTTAGCCAAATGTTACTGTGTTTCCAAAGCACATAAACAACATGAAAATTACTTTTTCCAAAAAAACATTGCTTTTCTGAGTTACCAAAACATATTTTTTTGTGTGACAATAGCCCCATATACTCCATATTCATCATTTTTTAATCATGCGTGGTATCTCCTCTATATCACAGATTTGTGAGAGCCAGCGTGAAATTAGGTTCTGAAAGATTTAAATACTCCAGGTCTGTACTGGTGTGCTTCATTTATTGGAGCACAGTCAAAGAAAAGGAGCTCTGAGCTGATCTTGGATTAACAATGTCTGCACAGCATATGGGATATCCCCGCCTCCCATACAGCCTGGTCCTTGAGAGAGAGCTACTGAAACACTGATTTCTATATATTGAACTGGTCTTTGATTCATATCGTGATCTCACACCACAACATCGTGGATACAGTACTGTTTTCAATTTTACAGCAGTAATGTTGAACACAGGATTAAAGTGCAGACAGTGTTGGCATACCTGTGTTTTAAGGCTACCTGCAGCAGTGCTCATAATATGTTCATCATGCAGAGCGGAGAACAGACCTGCAGGAGAACACTAACGTTCACGATTTCAGTGCAAAAGCTTTGTGTTTTAAAAATAACGAGTGAGTCCGACAGCAGATCTCAACCACCTCCACTGGTGTCTGATGCACATGATGAAAGACATTCAGAAGGTGACAGAGAGCGTCCTGTAATGGAATCTATTATTGATTCATCTCAATGAGGATGAAAGGGAATGTGACACTAATTGCTCAATGAGAGCCATTGGAAATTATGTATTTATTTTCACCAGTTGTTTCTGACTGCTTGTTAAGAGGCGTTTGATACGGTTGGGTGGGGTCCTGTAACACTTTCATAATTACTTAAGAGACACAGATGAGTGGGAAATCCTCCATGGCTTTGTTTATTTCCTTCACAAGATGGACTTAATGCTGAACCTCAGGTTACACACTCAGCAGGAGAGGCCTGGTTACTTCTTCAGAGCGTCTTTATATGGCTGCCAGACTTGGAATGGTCCAGTGAGACTTGATGATGATGATGAGACACTGGGCTGAGGCTTGGGTGATAAAATGATAGTGATATGTACCAGTGATAGTCACTTCATCAACAGCAATAAATTATTTGATTGAAAGTCTTGGTCTGCTGGTGATCACCTGGTAGAGATTAAAATGTGGTATTGCTCAGCCCTACTGGCTTATTGATAGTTAAACTGTCATTATTATGGTGTTACATGTTGTAACAGACAATAGGACTATCAATCTCAAGAATACTATTGAAGACAACATCCATCCATCCATCCATCCATCCATCCATCCATCCATCCATCCATCCATCCATCCATCTGTATGTAATCCCTACAGCATGTCCTGGGGCTGCTCTGTGTTGTCCGCCATGTTGGATAATCTCGAATATCTCCACAGAGAGGATTTAGGAGGCCTCCTATTGAGATGCTGAACCACCTTGACTGACTCCTTCCTCTGCAAAAACGCAGCCTTTCTACTCCTCCACTTTTCTGAGCTCCTGACCATGTTCCTGAAGCTGAGCCCAGAATTAAACTCATTTCATCTTCATGAATCCACAGTGTTTGTCTTGTGGCACATGGAAACACCTCCATTTGCTGTGGTAGATCAGTTGAAAACTGTATTTCACAGGTTCATTATTTACTGGACCCTGTCCTCGCCCAATGTCAGCTGGGATTGGCTCCAGCCCCCTGTGACCCTGCACAGACAAGAGGCATAGATGATGAATGGATGGATGGATTATTTGCTGGGTCTAGGAAATGCAGTTGATTTCTTTTTTTAAAATAACCTGTGTGCTCTTAGTTATGCTACTTTGTTTATTTTACTACATCTAGGTTAGTGGGTCTGGTGACATTTGACAGGTGTTGCTTTGTTGTTTGATTGAGCAAAGATTTAGATTTTTCTCAGATAATAATTTCATGCTGAAAGAGTTTAGGTGTTTGATTACATCATACTCCTTAGATAATCAAAGCAACAGGAAAAATAGTTTACTTTTACTGCTCTCTCTACAGTGTTTCCTCCAACCGTCGACATTTAGCCAGACATATGGGCAAGGTCACCATGGCCGTAACCTCCCTCAGCTGCCAACCTGTTCATTAGGACAGCAACATCTGTGCTAACCACCACTCAGATTACTGCAGTCACTGCCCTCCTGCAAAATTCTCCTAAACAAGCTACAACAGTGAAGGCCATATCTGTCTGCAGTGTCCACTACTGCGCACATGCAAACAGATTTGAACGATGGGCCCATCTTCTTGCTCTCAGCGAGAATTGACGCTGGATTCTGACCGCAGGTTGAGACATCCATTAGACTTGGAGATCGCAGCCCTGAATCATGTCTCCACTGCCACATTGGCCTATTGCCTAGATATAGAGAGAGACCAGAGGGGTGATGATTTGTCATTGACAGGGTTTGATTGATTGCGTGTGCCAGCAGTGCTGCACTGCTGGTATCTGAAACTAATTGAATGTAATATCAGAGAGATAGGATATCATGATGACAAATGAGCAGCCTTGAGAGATTATTTAGAACCTATTGTAGACATTATCCTTCTTTAACAGTTGCTCCTTTCCAGCCAGAGACTGGATCGCTCAGATAAACGATTACTATCTTTAGTGGTCACACTGGTTAGCACTCATTATCTAATTTAGCTCAGGTGCTCTGTAGCGGGAACCGACACAGGCCATTTTCTCTCAAATATCGTTTTATTTATTTTTTTGCAGCTAACCAATAAAGACCCAGCATCAGGACCAGGTTCTGGCACTTTGTGATAGTGAAAATCATAATGTCATGAACGTGTCGAGATGAAGGCTCTTTAAGGCACCGGCTAAGCTTTTCCTGCAAACCAAGCAGCTGCATAGGAGAGACAGGGGGATTTATTTTGGTGAAGGACTGTGTTTGGTCAGTCATGCAGCACTGACGAGCGTTGGGGCTCAGGGGTTTGGACTGGGTTGGTGGGTGGGTGAGTGGG
>CM076648.1:21219839-21339678 GCA_038496675.1 Rachycentron canadum | reverse complement strand
GTGTCAGAGAGTGGAGGTGGGACCAGGAGCTCTGAGGCTGGGGGTGGGGAAGGATGCTGCACTCAGGATGCTGCTTGGCCTTCAAGAGCCATCTGGCCGTCACCCTCTCCCCACACCCTGAGGGAGGGTGAAGGACAGGTGGCAGGGGCTGGTGGGATGGCCTGGACTTCAGCTACGGGGCAACACGATTGGCTAGCCGGGCCCCCTAATACACTGACCCATCATATACCAAATGCCTGCTCAGCTTCCTGTC
The DNA here is from genome assembly GCA_038496675.1 of Rachycentron canadum. NCBI lineage: Eukaryota > Metazoa > Chordata > Actinopteri > Carangiformes > Rachycentridae > Rachycentron > Rachycentron canadum. Next base: position 21,339,425 of record CM076648.1, on the reverse strand, counting down.
AGGAAGGACATCCTTGATGACCCTGGAAAGAAATTTTCAACCTGTATTTTATGGCCATGTTTGGACCAACTACAGCGCAACGGATGTGCTGCCCATTTTTGATTTGCCACATTTGTACTTCAAAGGTGCTTTATTTCAATGTCACTTTTAGAAATATGAATAATTTCATAATGAGAGACATTTATTTGCCGCTTCAGTCCACATACAGGGGTTTTCCTTGAAAATCCAACAGCAGTTGTATTGAGACAACAATAAATGTGTATTTAGCAAAATAAAACAAGATACACTTGTGTGTCTATCTTCACCTACCAAAATAAAAGATGAACCAACTGATTGAGATGCTAGTATGTACATAAAGCTCCACGTGTCCCTTCATTTTTAACTGCATGAACAGATTTTTAATTCAGTTTTAGACATATCTGCCCTAAACCTTCATTAGTTTTCTACCCTGCTGGAAAAAAGACATGCACCTGTGAAAAACATGCTCTGTTTCATTAGGCAACAGTGAAACATACAGCTGAATTTGAACTGTACAAATCCACAGTATATCTACATTCTCAGTAGAGTTCAGGTCATCCATGTGTGTGTGTGGTGGACAGTAACACACTCAGCAGGGTGTGTGATGGTCCGGCTGTTCTGACTCACACAACATTGTAATCCCTGTCTGGGGGTCAGTGGGTAGGATCTGGTTCAGTCTGGTTCAGAGGAGGTGCTCGGCCGACGAACAGGTGCTTCATCTCGCTCCTGTGGCGATGGGGTTCCCTCTGAGCTGTGGTCATTGTGTCACTATACATACACAAATACACACCAAGAACAAGACATTTTTTAATCATTTGAGCAGGTGGCTGTGAATTGGGAACCGTCTTAATAAATTAAGGGCTGTTTTTGTCTTTCATTTGATTGAATAATGAGGTTATAATTAAAGCTGAGTCCTAGCGTTTGTCGTATCTGGGGAGAGCTTATTTTAAAGCCGTCTACCCCCCTATCAGACTTAAATGCTACTACCACTTTCACTGTTTAATTATTTTTCCTCTAAGAGCAGTTATTTTGATGAGTTTTCACCAGTGGATAGATTTATTTTATATTATTATTATATATTTATATTTATTAGGAATGCAATTTTTTCCCACCTCAAGCTCATAAAAAAATCAAATCCATGTGCAGCACCTGTAAGGATGGCTGCAGGCTCAGGTTGTATGTGGATGTGACTGGAATAGATAGACACAGAAAGGTAAAAATCCTAGATTAAAAACAGCAAAGGGCCTCTTCCTGTCGTCTGCTATTGCTGCTCGGGTGTGAATGAATTCAACATCGCAGAGCCACCAGATCAGCATGTGTGATACTGGAAGTGGCTTTTTGTTTGCATCATTGGTTTAATGTGCGTCCACGTTTCCATTTGTATTAGAAACACGAGGACTTGTCCTGTTGTCTTGTGTCTGCACTTAATGTATGTGTGTGTGTGTGTGTGTGTGTGTGTATTTGTGTGTGTAAAAGAGAGGGATTGAGCCATGTTAAGAGCAGTTGTCCCAGCTTCTCCACCAATCCTGGCCCCTCTCATCTTGATCCTGGGAAATACCGTCAGAATTCATTTTACACACCAGGAATTTTCCAAGTGATAAGGACGGATGAGGGTAAGAAAAGGTGCTGTTTTTCATCTGTAGCCCCGAGTGTGGAGCTGGAGGTTCCACATGTTCCTCCAACCAATCCCCCTGCCCTCCTCAACTCCACAAATATAGATATACACACACACTCCACAGCGTCAAACCTCAGCCCTGCCTCCATCATTGAGCCTGTGGTGTAAATCTGCCACATTTGGAGAAGAATAGTCAAGAGGAGGGGAGAGAAGGTGGATAAACTTTCTTTACATCCGCCTCCTTTTGTCACAAGAAATAGAAATTTCTACCATGTGTTGTTAAATGAAATATTGCTGGACAGTGTTTGCCTGGAGGGCTCTAGGAAATACAATTGGCACCGAGACGATGAACAATGGTACTGAGGGGACACGGGACCTTTTTTTTATTCTTTCAAAATCTTGTTTTTCCAGAAAATGATATTTTTGTTCTCACTGTTGCTGTAAATTTGATACATTTATGCCGAAGGCATAAGCACTACACCACAGGGTACAAATAACAGTATATGTGTGTAAGTGTTGACTGAATACATCTAATAGCATCCATTGTGTTGCCTTTGTCAGTGTGTAGTGTCCATGAGATCATTTCTTTTTTATCCTATAGAGGGATTACACCTTGACACTTGTTTTATCTCGCTGAATAAATAATCTCTATTTTATTCATAGAAAAGATTTTCCACCTCTCCGTGTTTAATCTGCTAAACATGAAGTGATGAATCAGACAATGATTTTCTGTCTCCAGTACCTTCCCCCAGCCTCTCTCCACCTTCCCAGACACCACTGCTGCTTTTCTCTGCATCTTAATGCACTCTCTAGTCATTGTGCTGCAAGGGAGTTGATGTGGTGTTGAATCTGAAGGATGAATAACTGCTACAGCACCCAGAGGTGGGAAGCAGCTAATTATAACTGCTTGTTTCTGTACTCGAAGAACACTGTTTGCTGTGTGGATGTGTTTTCTAACTTTATTGATAATGTATTTCGTTGCACATTGGGTAACAAACACCAAATGTGGACCACTAAGATATTGCAACAAGCAGCCTAATCTTCTCACACTTGAAATATTCACCATTCACTTGGACGTGTTGATTTGACGTATTTGTTTTTTCTGCTGTACTTCTTGTTTATTTAATCAACCTTTTTTGAAAACAATAAAAACTTAGATTCAGAATCGATCAATATGATGGCAGTTACTATGGTCCATGTTTCTTTAGATGGATTCCTTGCTCTCTGTTGTTACTCACTGGTGTGATTCCTGTCAGCAAATAAGGCAACGCTGCTCTGTTCTGTCTCTCTGTTGATTTACACCCCTTTTCCAACAAAATTGTCAGTTATAAACAACACAGGTTTTTAAACACAGGTAAACCTGGTGATAATGTCGCTATCTATGTGTGAGACACTTTGATAGTCGCTATGCTTATGCTGTAACAGTAATGGGTTTGTTTACAGCATCTGTGTGATGTGAAAGATGTTGCAGCAGGAAAAGAAGTGAAAATTAGTGTGTTTACCCAGGTGTTGTCTACATCAATGCCAATAACTACTACTACAGAGTCTACAGAGTCTACAGAGTCATTTGACCTGGGTCTGAATACAGATTATAGCCTTTTATGTTGCTCACAAAAGCCTGATGTTAACTGATTTTAGATGGCTTTTTGACCAGTAGAAAATGTGGGAAAATCTAAGCTCATTGTGGTTCAAAATGATGAAATGAGTGTTTATAAATGTAAAAAAATGTGCCCGATGCTGCATTGACTTTGGTTGTAAAATACCATTGTGCATTTATTCAATTAAATTAATTATCTAACTGATTAAGTTTAGCTCTCAACTGGAAAATCAAGATAGAAATGACTTATAGAATAGAATAATCTTTTAGTTATGTGCACAGCTGGATCCATGTTTGAATAAAATGTCTCAACACACTGTTGGCATCAAGATTTCAGATGCAAGTGTAACGGCTCATTAGTTGGAATACTGCAGGGATATTTAATATTTGTATCAGAGTGGATCAGGACATACTCTGGATCTGAAGTTTCTGATCTCAGGAGGTGGTGCTGGGTGCTGTCTCAGCTCTATTTTGGAGGATGGTGCTGAAGACACATGGAGCTCTGTTGTAATTGAGCCATTTGGGTCCTTGGAGAGCACTAAACTTAATGTTAGAACAGATGTTTTTCATGTGACTGTCTATAGCAAAGACACAATCAATGTAAATAAACGGCCACAGGGAGGGCGGGGATGGAGTCGGGGGTTGTGGGGGTCAGAGAGTCTGTTTCAGTAGAGAGGGTCATTTATGTCAATTAGAGGTTTGAGTTGTCAAATATTCATGCCACTGTATGTTGCATGTACAAAACACAAGTACTGAAATTAATTCCACATGTCCTCATAATGTTTTTTGAAAACCAGTAGTGCTGCAGGTCTGTGAATGAAGCATGAAGTTGCTCAGCTTGTTAATAGAAATGGTGCATAAATTATGCTTTTAGAGGTATTTTCAGAAATATCCAATTTATGCATTAGCCCACACTAACAATAAGACACTCACATTTCTATGTCTGGTTTTCAAATGTGTAATAAAGTGGTTTTTATCAAGTTGGTGGAATTGATTGAAGATTGCAAATAGGTTTTGGACTTTTAACATAAGTGGATTTTTTGGTTTCATGGTTTGAAACTTGTTCTCAGTTTCCCACCCCGACTCCCAACCCCACCCTCAAGTCCAATTTATAATTAACAGCTGGAAGCGAATGTAAAAATGGTTTTTCCACATTTCAGTGCATGCTTCTGAAAATCGAATAGCAGAAATTCAGAGTAATGACTGAATGGCAGAGAACTTCTTTGGGGGTTTGGTGTAGTTTAAAAGTCTCAAACGTCTCTGCCTGCAAAGAATTTTGGTTACAGTCGTTTGGTTGAATTTAGTCCAGAAATGACTTCAACATTTTTGAGAGAACTTTTTTGTGGAAAAAAAACCAAAACTTTATAGATTGCATCTGCTGCAAGAATCAGACCAGGACACAGGTTGGGCCTTGAAATTCAGGGGCTAACCTGTGTTGAATAATATGACATTTCACACCCTCTATAAATGATCAGAGCATGTTAGAGAACAGGGAAGCCAAATAGCAGCACACACACACACACACACAAACAAAGCATCTTGCAAGGTCACCATAAGGCTGTATCCCTGTTACCTTAATCCAGGACACCTACCTCCCTCCTTCTCCTCCCTAACCACCCCCACACGAGTATCACTTACGCACATAATCAATACAGGCTCTCTGCTGTTATTGATCCAGGTACTGTGTATACACAGCTGCTGAGCCCAGACTGTGGCCTCCTGCCTGGAATCAAGAAGCTAGAAAAAGACACTTGATCACCCGCACCTGGTTTTCCTCAGCCATCTCCAAGACATGGCAAGCACAGGGAGATCAAGGCAGAACGCGGACTTCAAAGGCTCTTGCTACAAGGAAAACAAATCAGTATTTGTTAGAGAATCTATTTGTCACATATCAGTGGCTTCTCTTTCATAATATAATGAGGTGAGTGCTGTTAAATTGAACTGCAAGGCTACACAGAGACTGATGAGTAGGGACTTTTGATTGGCTATCAAAACATTAAGGATGGTTTGATAGAGGACACATGGAGAAGAGGGCCAATGTCAACCAATGAAAGCCTGATTGAGACAAATTATGATGCAGTAGTGTATTTGATTGATTTTATTCTTTAGTCTTCAGTCTCTTTGAGGAATTTGAAGGCTGGTATGGTAATAAAAAAGCTGGTGTCAACATTTGATAGAAAGCAGTTTGTCTTGTGGACTCATGATCAGTCTCGGTTGTCTTAATCTTTGAGACCAAAGAGGATCAAGTCGATCATCCTTAGAAAAAGGATCATGGTTGACGCTCTGATCCTCTACTGCTATAATAACTAACCTGGCAGGATGACAGGAGCCCTCTGTTCATTAAATGAGCTGCTGATGAGGCCATTGGAGTTTTGTGCTCATGCCAAAGATATAAAATAATGTAGATGGGTTTAGTGCTGTCGCTTTTGCAAATGACATTTTAGTGCTATATAAATAATCTCAGATGACAGTTTTAAAACATATCAAATACTTGTTGATTGTTAAATGCAGAACACAGGGTGAAAAATATGCAATAAGAATGCAATAAAGGCTTCACTCCTGTACTCTTTAATTTAAAAAAATTATATAAATTTTAAATCCATACAAATCAGAACAGCACACACAGTCGTAATGAAGTAAAATATTTGTCAAAGAAACAGTGCAAGGCTAATGTAATATAAAAGACACCGGATATAGTGAAAAATGAATGAAAAACAAATATTAATTTCCTTTGAAATAAAGAATAATCAGCAGCATTCAGGATCAACAAATAAAGAAAAGTAAACTTTTCTAATGAGGTTTGTTCTCAAGAAATCAAACTCTGGACCTGACTCCCTCTCACTCTGGGACTGATGATTACCTGAAGGCTTTTGTATAGCTTTAGTGTAGGAGTGAATATTGCCTGGAGATCTAAGGACAGCTTTGCCCATACTGACAGCAGACTGTAGCTGTATCCTTTGAATTCAATTACCTTTAATTTTACCTTCCCCACTTGGACATATTACCCTCTGTCAGAGACAATCAGTATAATCAAATGGAATCAAATATGATATGTTTGCCTGTGATTGATTCATGCATGGCTTGGCTTGGCTGCCTTGGCGTAATTAGATTGCTGCAAGAACGTGGAAGAGCTGTAAGTTCTCAGTATTTCACATGGGGTATTGACATTCATTATGTCAGAAGACCTAAGGAGTCTCATGCTTTTGACAGATCAGAAATGACACCAGGATTAGAGAAAATGATAGAGGGTTTATTTGCCATGAACACTGGCTGTATTCATGCCTTAAAGATTGGGTTTGAGGTGTTGCAGGGAAAAGATTCATCACTGTCTCCCACCCACACATGGTACCACCCTAGAGACTGGTGTTCAATCCCAACATCAGCACTTTGTTTCTCTGTTCCCTCTTTCATCTCTCACTACTTCGCTTTCTCTTGTAAATGAATCATGAGGAAATAGAATAAGTTTGAGGGCAATTAGTTTCCTAAGAATAAAGATTATTCTTACTAAAGGGAAACCACATACAGTAAATTCAAGCATGATTGCTAACAACTCCCAGAAAACCAAGTGAAGAAGTTTGAAAGAGACAATAGCCCCTTTCAAAGGGATGCTGGCGGAGATAGAGATGGTTGTTTGAGAATTCAGATGTACCTAGAAAGGTACAATCTTTAATGTGCCTCTCTTGGAAAAAAATTCAGGCTTCTCTGCTTTTTAAGTGTTTGTTTCTTTAGATTTGATCTTTCCTACTGCATTTTATTTCCTGATTTGCAAAGTCACCTCTTTATTGCAACAGATGTATATTTGGCTACATTCATAGCAATAATTGCATTGGGTCGAAATACACAAGCCTCCTTATTTGTTTTGTTGACCTTGAAATAAAAATGGGTTTGTTTTTGACTCCCTTTGACTCAACGCAATTCAGCATCATGCAGCAACACACTGTGATGGCCAGTTGGATACATGCAAGGCATCAGTACCATTACATTTTCAGATTCATTCATTAGGAATATTTTTGGGTCACAGGGAGGTTCCAGCTGACATCAGGTGAGGGCGGGGCACACCCAAGACACGTTGCCAATCTGCAACCCTGCACTGTGGTACTGCACAGCAAGAAGGTTCTGGGTTTGAACATCATGGCCAGCTGGGACCTTTCTGTGTTGAGCTTGCATGTTTTCTTTGTGCCTCTGGAGGTTTCCTCCACGATCCAAAGACATGTAGCTTAGGTTTGATTGGTGATTCTAAATTGCCAGTGAATGTTTGTTTGTCTTATTTGTCTATTAAGCCTGTGATAGACTAGAAACCTATCCCAACCCCAACTCACTGTCAACAGGATTGGCTCTATTGGCTCATCTCATAGGGCTTCAAGCTCATTAATGTATTAATCAAACTGGATATGTCTCATAGACTGTATATAAAAATGTACGTAGACTCTAGGTCTGAAAGGTTTATACTGGTTTAAAAAAATAGCAAAATTATAAACTGGATGCTTCCAAACCGCAGTTCATAAACTGATGGGTGACATCATGGTGGGTTTACACTTGATATATTCATACCAATGTTGTCCCCTATCTTCCTTTTTTCTGAAGGCGACCTTATTCTCATGAGTGTCCACTGTTTGGTCCTGGATCTGGCTTTATTGGATTTGTACAGCAGAGTCAGGTCAGGACAAGGTTTCCCCTCACATCACAGTGTTAGTGTAGTGCTATGATCAGATTAAAGTGGCAAACAAGACTCTTGCTTCTCTACTCCAAACCACACATGCTGCACGTGCACACACACACACACATCTGTTGTGGTGGTAGTTCCCATCCTTTTTGAAGGCAGAGGTGCTTGTGTAAGCAGTACAAGCAGGGGTCACCCAACATGAGGCTCAAGGACGTCGCAGTAATGTAATCTTAGCTGTTGATAGGACTCGTTGGGAGGGTTGATAGCCTAAGAGTGGGAAAGCACTGTAACCCAATAGTCGCTACTTATATGCACCACAGGGCATGTGTACACATGCACAGACACGTGCACAGAAACACATCTTTTCCTTTATCTGTAGCATCAGTGGTCTACTGTGCTATTCTCTGAACAGCCTTTCTATCATCTCATTAGAAATCACTTTAGTGTAGCTAAATGCTTTAAGCCTTTAACCTTTCATTCTGATTTGTCATTCAGAGGTTATGTGTGTGTGTGTTCATCTAAACAGTGATCACAGTCAGTAGGGATCGATAAAGAGCGGATAAGGGCTCTAATCAATACCCATCAGAGTTCCGCTGATCAAATATTTATCCAGGAAGTGAGAGGAGAATAGACTCCCTGTCTGTCTGCCTGCTTTTCTTCTCCAGGTCTGTCTGCACATGCCTGGTCTCTCCGTCTTTGTCATAGGAGTCAACCTAAGAGCCCTCAGTGCCTGTTGACTCAGAGCTGCGGAGAAGAGAGAGGGTTTTGAACTTGTCTTGTATGATGACTGTGACTTGTAGTGTCTAGGCTGGGCATCAGAGTGCTATGAATTGGCCTAGATTTTATTTCACTTACATCATAGTGACAAAAATGAAAAATAGTTCATCTTTAGAGGAGATTCATCCTTAATTGCCTGTCAAACCACACCAGGAAATCAATGAGTGACGGCAGGCTGGAAACACAATCTTCTCCCCTGTCTTCTTTTTCATTGTGGTCTTTTACAACCCCCATCTCCTGATTTTGTCTCACTCTTTTCCCTCTATCTAGCTCTTCTATTCTGTCTGAATCAGGTCATAGACATGCTCAGACATTAAATCACTGTGAACGTGGTAAGTCTGCTGTCTTCAAGTCTGCTTTTTGCCGAACGTCAGATACAGAGGTCTGATGGACAGATCTGCAGTGGCAGGGCAGGTGTGTGCATAAAGGTGTAAAAATGGGCAGAGCTCCAAGCACTCATCCGACTCTTCCCTTTAGTTTCTGTGTCCTGCACCACGATTGATACTTTTTCATTGCAGAGATGGAAGCAGTGGGTGAGTGAGTCCACTCAAAATAATCTGCTTCCATAACCACTTTTGGAAAAGGAAAGATGAGAAGAAAAATTAATGAGGAAAAAAAGACACATACAATGATGATTTTATTCACAACACATGGACAGTAGATACTCCTTTCCTATGTCGATTTGCAGGAATGAAACTACAATGGTGCTCCGCAAAATGTTTTGCTGCAAAGTATTCTGCGATTACCTCTCCTTTGCTTTCTTAGGGGAAAGTGCAGTGTATCCTATTCTAAAAGAGATAAGATTGAAAGCACTATAGCTCCTTTCCTCGGCATTTAAAGTTCAACCAGGTCTTATTATGGCTGCCGCTTAGATACTTCTGGGTCATTTCACTTAGGTCAGGACCTTCCCAAGCAAAGGAGACTTTTCTACTGCACCCCTGAACAGATGTGAGCTCAGAGTTGGACCCTCTGTTCACATCCATTCTGCATTTGTCATTTAAACTCAGGAAAATGTCACAGATGGGTATACAATGAAGATAATTGTGTTATGCCCCAGAGCCGTGATGAAAAAAATCAGGTCAGTCAGAGTAACATTTTGTTACATTTTTGTTGTTTCTGTAGATTTTTCATTCTTAAAACTGTGACCAATACAAACCTGCCTTCTATTAAATCAGTGGGGAAATCTCAGGAACAGATGAGCTAATAAAACAAAGCATAAATAGATAACACCTGAGGTAATTGAGGAGAATAGATATTTAGCCATTTGGATGAACAGACCTTTTATCTGTCAAATTAATAAAGCAAAAATGCTGTCAATTCAATGCATTTTCAGTACATTTTATTGCAGTTTTACTGCATTAAAATGCATATTAAAGGTAAAATTGACCTTGGAAAAACTTTGTGGTGGGCTTCGTCTTCATATTGCCCTTTCCGTCAGTGCTACCATTTTATTTTGACATACTTCCTCTTCATAATCCATTTCCTTTGATTATGATGACCATGCATCAGGAAATCTTCACCCACAGCCTAATTCATTTGTATGAACTACCCCCCAAACCAACACACACACACACACACCCACCCCACCATGTAAAGCTGCCGTTTTGTCAGGCAGAGAGGAGCAGAGCAGTTCCTCCTCATACAAGATCCATCGAAAACGCACATGATAACGCCATGTAAAAACATGTTAATTTATTGGCTGTTGGGAGGCTCGTCTCCCCATCTCCCTCTCCTCTCTTACTGGGGGGGGGATTACTCCAGAATCTGTGGATGGGAATGTTGGACAAGGTGATTACAGGGGCGGCTCTGTTATCCTGATTGTGTTAATAGAGCGTGTTTATCTGTGTGTCTCTGCTCACCCTTCCACCATCTCCAGCAGGTTTAATGCTGTTTGAGTCATCAGGTTCAGGGGGTTAATTCGCTGCTTGTGTTTTCTCTCACATTGAGCTTCTCCTTCCAGCTGTTTTCAGCTATTGGCAGGCAGCTCTTAACGCTCTTATATCAGCCCTCCCTGGCTCGCTGAGCTGTGGAGCTGGCAAAAGCAAATGGCGAGGGGAGGAGGTGCTGCAGGAGTGCAGGAGGTGGTGCCGGTTGGCTGAAGCAGCGAGAAAGTGAGTTTTTTTTTTTTTTTTTTGCTAAAGAGACCCCCTGTAGCTGCAGTGATAACAGAATGATAGTGTGCAACTCAGAGGCAGACGAGCGGGGTACCTTGATGCAGTGTGGAGCAGGAGATAAGGCACACACATACACACACACTCACACTCTGACAAATAAAAGCAGCATGTTTGGAGATGTGTGTATTTGAAGTGGTTGAATAGTGCGACAGCAGCAGTGCAACACATACAGACTTGGATCGTGTACAAAAGCAGCTGGTGATTGTTTGTGTTCAGACCTCTGCTGTAACAGTCCTCCGTTGCAAAATCAAACAGCTCCACTTACTGAAGACAAATTTTTCCATCACTGTGCCTTCTTTGTATCTTCTTACTGGATGCAAATGAACCACCTCAATTTTAATGAAGCTAATATTAAAAATACATAAGAGCATAAGTTAAGAGCCCAGCAGATAGTTGTTGAGCTGACATTATATTATAAGATGATATTGGCTTGTTGCAGGTATTGGCAGACTGTATTATTTTATAAATCTGGAAGTTGTGTTTTGTGTGTTTTATATATGTAACTAAATGTGCTCTGAAGAATAACTGAACTCAACTGTGAAGGGACTAAAATCAGTGTTTCTCAAACCAGCTGATTGGGAGTTGAACAGGGGTCTCAGTCAGCCATCTACCCACTGCTGTGTAATGCAGAGCTTGTGGCTTTAAAACTGCACGATAAGAAGTGAAGCTCTTCACGTAGCATTGTACTTAATGCTTACGCATGCAAACACTGACCAAATGTGATCAAACACATCTCAGTCATGGTGCCAACATTATAGTAAAACTAAATTTCCCCTATTGTGTTTCCCCTATTGTTTCAGTGGTTTCAGTTGCTTCTCTTTTTTTTGACCTAGTCTTAAGCCTCCAGTCAATGATTTTGTCCGTTGCTTATGTTTGATGTTTGATATTTTTTTATATTTTTATATTTAACATGCTGCTGATAACTGGTGACATTTAGCGGGGTAACTGATAGTGTCATCCACATTTCCTCGTCAAGTTGATCATTTTTAAAGTATAAAACCTAAAACGTAGACTCACAAAGCTCCGTGAGTAGACAGTGTCACAGTTACAGTGAAGTCCAACACTGTAAAATAGCCAATTTAAATTGTATTGTTTGAATTTACACAGGCTATGGGTTGATTTAATATTGAAAACAACACATTGCCCTACACTACTCGATAGTAGGGTCTGTGGTCACTCTCAGTTTGAGAAACACTACATGATATTTTAACAAATTTACTCACAGGCCACACTTTGAGAAAAACAAAGAAATGCATAACAACAAATAACAAGGAACCAAATAAATGAGAGCTCAGATGATGAGAATCACAATGAGTGTTTAATGGAGTTTTGTTATGAAGCACATTAACTCTGTCTTAGTCTTTGTCATTGTTTAGCCTCTCTCTGGCTCTCCTGACCTCCTATGCCTGCTTTTTTCTCTGTGTCATCCTCTTTGCCTCAGTGGTTTTAACTGCAGAGCTGTGAATCCTGCTGCTAACTCTTGTGTGTGCTTCCCCTTCTTTCTCTATCTCCCTCTGGAAAACTTTCAATTTGAATTGATGGGGGGGGTGTTACACCAATCACAGTGAGATTCTGAGGTTGTTTATGGCCTTAAAGTGGAGGTGGTCTCAGAAGTTTGTTCATAATGGTGAGCTGTAACAAGTTTTAGGAGTGTTTTTAATTCTAGCCAGCGGGATGCAGCAGGAAACTGAGGTGAAACCCCCCCAAAAAAACCCACCAGAGTGTGTTGCTCTGTTGTAATTTGTTGTCAGAGCCTGAATGTTGCATTTCTAACTGTGAAGGTGTGGAACCTTTTTAATTCTGCCATTCAGGCTAAACACATTTTCCACACAGCGTGCAGGGCTTCACGCTTATTTTTTCCCCAAGGAGCCCATGTGTTGCTAAGTTGAAATATTTAGAAGCACATTGGGGGCGCAATGAAAATGTATCATGTGTTTTTCCATAATAAAGGGATACAAGGAGAGGTTTACAAGCAAAATAATGTAATTTATTTCTGTACAAAAGTACACTAGGTTTTCAATTTTAATTTCTGCTTCAAACTGTATTTATTTAATGATTATATATTCACGCTTTTGTTATGTCCCATCTAGGGGCCAAGACACAACATGAACCCAAGTCCCCAAGTCCCATGTAGCCATTAATCTTCAAGTTATTGGGATATTAATAATTATTCATTTATGGAGTTAGTATGAATCAGATGAGAGTTTCTTCCTTAGGGGTGGACCAGGGCCAAAATAACAAACAAAAATCTATCTGAAAACAAAACACCAACTTCACCTACTCGAACATGTCAAAACCAAATTACAATAACTAAACATCCTAACAACCAGCAGCTCATCTCAGTGCAGAACTATCTGCTTACATTCATGTCCACACGTCATTCACACACTCACGCCACAGAAATAGGGATTCAAATCAGACCGACAAAACAGTACAACACAGCAGTTTAAACTGCTTTAAGCTGAATAAACAGTTTGGACACCTGCTAAATTAAAGTCGTTCCCATTTCTAAACACACAAAAAAAGACAGCAACAGCCTTTTTGTTCAAAAGAAATAGAGGCTGATGGGCTTAATTTTTTAGTACTTTTTATTTACAATCCTGCTCCTACATACACTTTACAGTTCACGCACATCTACTTTTAGTCAGAAAACAAATTAAACGCTCTAACTGTTGATCCGCCACATGTGTTCTCTCTGTTAAGCAACACAAGTGAAATGTATTTGTTTCCATCTTAACTGCAGCAACACAGGGTGAATCGATGTGCTGCAGAGACTCATGGAACAAACGCAGAGTTTCTGTCTGTTCAGGGCACTTTATCAAGGTCAGCTCGGGCTCCACAGCACCTGCCAAAAACTGAAGGCTTTTCCTCATCCAGAATGCAAATGAGGCTGTTTGGGTGTTTGCATATCTTAATTTAGACTACAGTAAGCACTTCTGACTATAGATTTGGAAGCCAAGCCTGCAGGCAGCTGACTTTCAGCTGTTTTGGAGTGATGCAGTATTCACAGCAGAGGATGTTTGTGCATTTGTGTATGTTTGTGTGCATACATGCATGTGTGTCTGTGTGTGTATATGAACGCGGTGGTGTGACAGAGAAGAAAAAGCTCATTTATCACAACATGCTCTGGAACCTTCCAGGGGTCAGCCCGCTGTCCAAGTCTTCTCTAATGAAGAACGCAGCTGAGCCAATCAGAGCTTGCTCCCAATGAGGCGGCCCAGACTGCCAGCCAATCAAAGCCGTGCAGTTCAGCGGAGCGACGGGCAGAATTGATGAGTGAAGTAAGTCCTGGTGAAGGATCACCGTAAGCTGCCTGAGATAACACTATGGCGGAGCTGAGAAACACTCAGCTCCATGGAAATGCAATAAAGCCTGAACCATATCTCACCGTTGGGCGATGGGTGATAACAGTCCTATAGTGGAGTATGGAAAATAGCCCATTGAAATGCAGTGTGAAATACAGCACCTCCAGGGTATACATGTACAGCAAAGGAAATGGGAAGACGTCTGAATACAAGTGGAATACAATATTACCTTTTGGCACCCGCTATTCTTTAAGAGGACAAAGAATGAGCAGCTGAGCCCATTAGTTAAATCATCTATACTGTAGAGTCTCTGCTGCCACTGTGAGCAGAATACAGATTACAGTTTGGCTCCATAGTTCACTCTGAGGGCCCATTCACGCTGTGTTTTTAAAATCTGGAAATATAAAGTCCTCCTCCAGTGAAACACTTTCCTGAAACCAGTCAGGAAACATAATAGAAGTCTGCTCCTGTAGTCAACATTGTTAGCTGCGTTGGTGCTTTACAGTTCTTGGTTGTGTAGTTCATTCATTCCCCTTTGATCACAGCGGGTCAGAGTGTGGTCTCACAAGCATCTGTAAAATATGGTTATATATGTGAAATTTTCTGCAAAACATGAAAAGTAAGTATAAAGTATGAAAAGTAACACACACACACACACACATATATATATATTAAAATATATATATGTGTGTGTGGGTGCACATAAGTTAATAATAATAATAATAAGAAGAAGAAGAAGTAGTAATAATAGTAGTTATTATTGTTGTAGTTATCATTATTTGTAGGATAAAATTATTAATAATTGATACAATTATTAATAATTGTATCCTACAAATAATGATTATAAGTTAGGACATTAACGGGAAAACAGATTTTTAGTATTTCAAATCATTCACCACACCAAGCTGATTAAACAAACACAATATCTAAGATGTACAACAGACATATTTAAATCTTATGGCCAAAAAATTTATTTTTATTATTAGAGAGATGACATTGGTAAAAAAAATCTCCCTAGAACCAGCAGCTACTATCACTTCACAGCTTCCAGTCTGGAGGACTGATCCTTCCTCTGTTGCTCTTCCTTTTATTCCCTTTGGAAAATATACGGTCCACTGATAGAGGGTGTTTTATGTTATACAGACTGTAAAACCTGAACCTCAGAATTAACAGATAAACCTGACCTGAAACAAGCTAAAAGCACAGTTATCAGTATGAGGAGTGTGATGTTGACATCTGATAGCCAGCAGGAGGACTTGATGCTCTGAGAGCAGAGCGTAACAAAATGAATATAAATCCACCTTCCTTAAATTACAATGACTGGGATGAGATTTGTTTTGACTGCCTTCACATTGAAGTATTTTCTCAGGTGTGCTTTGACATGATTGATGGCTCCTAGTGCATTGCCCTTGACCAAAGATTATTGGACCGTTGCATCTCTTTCTTATCTTATCAACCTGCCAAGATGCTGCTAGTCTGGGTAAAGGTGTCAGTCACAGGAAATAACTTCTCAAGGACTTGTGTGTGTTGACTTGTAGTAAAAATATGTCAGGGGAGCAAACTCCAAACTCCAACAACAGTTTCCTCACAGAAACTTGGCCTCATTTTACAAGGGCTTTCATGATGAAGAGTTTACAGGCATTACAAATGAGACTGGGTAGACCAGTCTCTCTGGTCCATTTGTTTTATTTTTGGTATGCCTTGATTAATACATTATACATACAATAATTCACCAGTTTTAATAAATGAGTCACTAACTTGGGCTCTAGAGTTAGTTTAACCTAATTTCTTTGTATTTTGGAAACTGATCAGCAGGTGAACATGTTTTATTTTCTAAACTTGATCAGAAAAGGACTGTAATGATGAAAGCACTTGAACCAGATGACTGGACTGTGGCTGTCAGTGCATCTTTAAAATGTTCTCTTTGAATTGTGGGGGAAAAAACATCATATTATCCTTGTATGGGACTTTTGGAGTCACTCCTGTGTTGTTGTTACAGTAACAGCCTTTCAGTTCAGTTGTGTAATGTATGTGCGAGATTCTTGAAGAGAGAAAAATGTCCGTCAAGTTCTGATGCTATCGACTGGAGACCAGAGGCGCTGACGCCCGCCGATGATGTACGAGGTTAGGAGAAGCGTTCATCAACGGGCGGAAGATTACTCCTCCATCTCGAGACACCTCTCTCTCTCTCTCTCTCTCTCTCTCTCTCTCTCTCTCTCTCTCTCTCTCTCTCTCTCTCTGTCTCTCTCTCCACAACTGCAGATCCATCACCCTCTCTCCACCCCCACCTCCTCTGCACATCACAGTGGCTCCTCTCAGAATCTTTTCCTGAATGTTTATCGAGCATCCTTTTTTTTTTTTCTCATCTTCCTTCTTGATCAGGAGCCAGGACATATTGGTGTTCTGTGGTTTCCAATATCAGCAAATATTTATCCAGCTTAAGTGACACATTGCAAGGTTACTAAATGGTTTTTCACATCTCATCATCAAACTGACCAGAAAACATATCTTAAATATTTTAGTGTGAAGGGGCGGCCATGGTGCCACTTTATAGGAATTATAAAGTGTTTTTCTTGGTTGTATGTTATGATTATCTGTGTATTATTGTCTGTTATCAAGTTAAATGTGTGTGTTATATGTTATATTAGTCAACCCTGTACAAACCCTGCAACAGCAAAGATGCTAATGGTGTAGTTTGGTTTAGTTCTGTCAGATAGTCAGAAAATATGACATATATATTATATTATATGAAATATGTTACAAATCAAGTCAAGTCATAGGCAAAATAAGGTATTTGGGTACTTTAGTATCTCCAGCTCTATTTTTTTCAAAAGGTAAATTAAGATGAAATAAGTTTTATTTTTTTTATCAAGTCAATAAAAAGAACCTGTGTCATATATAAAGTCAAAACATCACAGGCTAACTCTGTCTAAATCTAAGTATTTTACTTACATAATATAAACAGCATCTGTCAATGAGACCACACAAATCTAATTGTCCAAGTCTAAATCCTTTGATCCACAGACAGTCCAATAATCATCATCATCATGATCCATCAGAGTTAGTCTGAATAATTTTTTTGCGTGTTTGTTTTTGCAGACCTTAACCCAGGTGTCCCATCAATTAATATTTCCTCAAATTTTGTGATGTTACTCTAAAGAGAGGTTTTGTGACAGATACTTGACTGATGCTCAGTCAGACAGTCACCCAACGAGAGCTGCCCCATACAGCAGTATGTCACACATGCACTCTTTATTGGGATTTTAACCACATTAGCATTTCTGTCACGTGGTTCCCTGAGGGTTACGGCCATCAACACATAATCCCAGTCTCTCTTTAAAAGACCAATACTCATATTTTGCATGTCCTTTAATCTTTCAGAGCATGACATGGCTGCTCTGTACTCCATTACACTCGCCACTAATCGTGGGAACCATTGGTTTTGGGGCAGCTTTTCTCATCACAAATCCTGCACCTGATGATGCAACCACAGGCCAAGCAGTAGCAACAACCTCATTTAAACCCCAAAGACCTTGAGTCATTATCTGAGTCAGAAAATACTGTTAAACTTTGAAACCAGTAAAGATAAAGTTAGAATTTTAAACCAGGCAAACTAATTATAACTTTTGTGTTGTTTTTAGCTGCTGGTCCAGTGACAACATCACAAGCTGCACATTTTGATAGAAGCTTCTGTGTCAGAAGTGTCATGTTAATCTATTGGGAAGTGGATGACATAGTTGAAATGGGTCTTGAAATTCAAGTTAAATTAGGTCAAATTACATCTGCTCTGACTGACCAAATTCCTCTGATTCCCTCTTGCTGTTTATATGCTGTCAATACCACGTCCACTGTCTATCAAATTAATTCATACAAGACATTTATTAGAGATATTATATCCATATTTAATACAACATTTTTAGAAATCAATAAAATGTGGAAGTAAAGATAGATGAAAGAGAGAGAGGAATGAGAGAGAGTGAAGGACCAGAAAGTAAATTACAGTTCTTCAAAATAACTGGTGGACCACATGCAGCTTTGCTGACCGATGATGACTGAGTGTCTGTGAAGTGTCTAAGTGGCAGTGACAGAGGGTCCCCTGAGGAATAATCCTTATAATTTAGATGATGCTCTGATTATAGCTGGGTGATGTTATCATCATAGAAACCCCAATTTGTTTTGGGAGTGAATTAATAAATAAATCAAATAAAGGTTTGTAATGGTTCTAAATTTACCATTTGCTTTTTAAATCAATAATTTGATGCTCACATACGTCACACAAAAGATCCATTCATCCCATGTATTTAGTTGAATTTGCTACATAACTCTTTCCAAACCACCAATGTACCGTGTAATTTTACATTACACAAATGTAGAACAATTAATCATAAATTACTCATTAGTCTGTTGTTGAGGGGACTTTTATATGATAAGCATCAAGATCTTTTCTATGTATTCAGTGTCGATTTACATCATGACACCACAAAACAAATGTTGCAGATTTTTATTCACCAAAAATAAAACAGATCTCTACATTAGACACCTAGTCTGTCAGGCCACTGGTGATGCAACAGATCAAGTAGCCTTTCTTTCAGTGATCAACAAACTACTGCTTTCATCTCTCCAAACAAACTAAGCACTCCTTAATCCATGGCTCACATTAATTCTGATCTCTTTTCTTTTCACCTCATATCTCTGCACAAATTGCAGCACAAAACACAACTGCTGCAAGCTGTGCAGGCTCCAAGTGTGCCAAGTTTACTTTGGCATCAAGTCATTGTGGAAAAACACATTGTCGGTCCTGAAGATGCTGCACAGCAACACAAAACTCTCACCACAGTGAAGGAGTCCACAAATTCTTTTTACACCAAGTAAAAATTGAACAGTAGGGTCAAGATTTTCTACGTTGGGGTCTGGTCAGAGATGGAGGGTTGAGAGTCTGGAGTCCTCTTCAACCAAACACAAAAGCAGCTGATTTCACCTTCAGCCAATGAGAAGCAGCTCATCAGTGAAATCAAATGGTGCAGATTGTGAATGGAGTTAAAAACCCCTCAGCCCTTACTACCACCTAATTACCCTCCCCGAGACAGACACTCAAGTAGGCTCTCCGCATTCATTTAGCTCAACACACACGCAGCATTAACACCATGGGAACATTGTGTGTGTATTTGAAAATAGTCTATTTTTTACCCCACAGAGTCATAATTCTCTTTTTAGCAATTTGTCTCAGTCTGACCATGTAAACCTGGCACATCTATCTGAATATTAATGAGCATTTTGTTATTCCATACATCCACTACAGGTGCCCGCAGGACCTCACCAAAGATGAATGAATAAATGGATATGTAAATAAGTGGAGGTGAGGTAAATAGAGTCAGTGAAGGAAGAGCCATGAATAGTGAATGTTCCAAATTGATTTCCGCTTCCCTGCGCCTTAACTCATTTACTCAGCTCAGGGCCTACCTTATGAACCCTTGGAAATACGTGTGTGTGTGTGTGTTAAGGTGCATTCACATGTGATTGTCTTCTATAGACCATTCAATCTCCCAAAAAGCCCAGAACGAGTGATTTGGGTTGGCCGCTGAGAATTGGTTCTCAATGTTCAACGAATAAGAAAAACCTATTTATTTTTTTATTCTGCTTATTTATTCCATAAAGCAAAGTTTAAACCTTTAAATTGTTGCTTACACATGTCAACAGGCAGGTACAGTGTTTACTGTTTGGAGGACTTATGGGAGCTGTGTAGCTATATGGAAATGTATTTACTTGAAGGAGTAAATCTAACATAGTGAAGCATTTCTTGCAGCTTGGTTTAAAAAAAAAAAAGCATGTTTTTGACATCGATACATATTTTTTCTGGGCTGCCTGTATCGACTGTGATCCATATTTCAACGTTCCCTTCACGTATGTCTGAACGCCTGGATCCCACTTGTTAAATCACCTGCACAGTTTGTGGTCATTGCGTCTCCTTTAAAGCAATTTTCACTTGTTTGCATCACTTGAAACCACTACAATGTGTCAAACATTGAAAACAACTGGTGCGTTTCATTCAGAATTGGTTTTCTTCTCTGGCAGAGTGGATGTTAAAGGAAAAGTGTTATTGTCCTGCTAACTGTAGGATACAGAACATGAGGAGCATCTTTCTTTGTGACAGCTCCAATTTAGATTATTCGTATCTTATCTCCATCTCCTCTTTGATTTCTCCCTGTTTCATGATTGAAGAAACTCTAACAACTGAAATCAATAAAGAATCATAACTTTCATCATGAAATACTATTATCCTGAGAGCCGCTGCAGGACAGGTGGACTTAATATGGTTTTGACATTGTGCATTCTTGATGTAGATGTGTGCCATGAAGGATTTCTCGTCTTACCTAGCAACTTAATGTAAGGACACTTTGGCACTAGTTTTTTCCTCACAATGAGGAGAAATGTTAGTAAGTAGTAGGAAATAGGAGAGGAGGAAACAAGAAAAGAAAGAAATTATGTGGAAAAAATAAATGTAGTTTTCCAGAAAGGAGAAGTTACATTACCATTTTCCACCTCTTTCAAGGAAGATTTGTTTTCATCCAGGTTTATGAATCAAGCAGGATATTTCAAAAACCCTCTCACTGACAGATAAGCCTGAGCCAAAGAACACAAGATTAAGTTTGGGTCTTTATCATGATGTCAGATAATGTTCTAGGCAGCGTAATGAAACTATCAGAGGAAGAGAATTGTTTCCCGTTATTGAGGGGTGGGGTTTAATGGTCAGAGTTAGTTAGTTAAACAACTGTACAACATTGACAAACAACATCTTAATTCCCTCTTTCTTTCTTTCTTTCTTTCTTTCTTTCTTTCTTTCTTTCTTTCTTTCTTTCTTTCTTCTGGTTGAAAAAATGTTTTCTTGTATCCCACTGTGGGTAAACAGATGTGTTGCAGCAGACCACTTAGTGTACAGCCTCCTGGTAATTGGGAGGTTACAGTGTATGTGTATGTATGTGTGTGTGATGTAAAGAAGTAGCATCCAGCAGTGGTCGTTGTGGAGGTGGAACCATGCAGCTGACTGACAAGGTCTTTGCTTTTGATGTGACTAGAAGCTTTTTCCTCTCTTTTCCTCTGTATTTTCTCTGGCTGTTCGCTGGGAGCTAGTTACAGAGTGAATAAATGCTAATGAATGGAAATGCTCCATGGTGTGTGTGTGTGTGTGTGTGTGTGTGTGTGTGTGTGTGTGTGTTGCTGCTGCAGTGCTGAGAGAGATGGCAGATATCTGGCTGCTAATAGAGCAGCACAGAGCACATCTGTCTCTCCAGTGTTTTCATTTCTATCCCCTTGTTTTTTTTGTATCTGTTCTGCATGAATGGATGCTTCCAGCTAACACAACGCTTAATATCTGACTGATCACATTTCTCATACATGAACTCTTGATTACTACCCAAATGTGTGTACAAATCTTATATACTGAGCTCTCAGGAGTGCTGCTTCCCCACCACAGCCCAATCACTGCTGTTTTCCTTCATGCTAAGAGGAGCTTTACTTAATACCTCCAACGTTATTCAGAGTCTTACAGCAATGGGCAGTGCCAGTATCCACAAGGAGACGAGTGGTGGTGATCTTCTGGGAAAAGACCCCGGAGCAAACCCAGAGCACACATCTGGTCTGGTAACACCTCAGGTTCCCTCAGGGATGAGCCTATAGGGAGAAGGATGTTGGGGCTACTTTGCTTTGCCAGCTGCTGCTAAGACCTGGACCTGGATAACTGTGTTTATATTTGGTTCATATGATGTGTTTGCATTAATATGGAGACTTCTTGCTCATCCCAACTCATCCATCATGATCTTCCCTGTGGAAAATATCTGAATCTCTCCATCACTTTTCTCCCTCTCTTACCCCCCCCCCCCCTTTTTTTTTTTTTTTTTTTTTTTTGCTCAGTTCACAATTTATTTGTTATTGCATTATTTTTCCCACTGGTTGCTCTTTAGTGTCATTTTGCTGGCAGCCATTCATTATGCTCCCCCCTTTAATGTTCATGTTGCAGACTCCTCATGATTAGCTGGTGGGAGAGGAGCTGGACACCCCTGAGCATAAAAAATTCAAACATATGAACACTGATTTTTTTTTTTTTTTTTTTCATATGTTTGTGAGGACAAATCACTGGACATGTATTTCCTTACCTCTCAGCGACAAATGGAAAAGGAGCACCAAGAATATCAGTCTCTTTAAATGGAAACATGAGGATGCTCCTGAATCAGATGTGTGGATTTGCAGAACGGCAACAAGTGACAGGACGAGTGGGAATTGTGGAAAGCTTAAATGAAAACAGAGATTGAAAGCAGAGCAGGATCCACCCCCCAAACCTTCCACTTACTATACAGGCCTGAACCTCCCAGATCTGCCAATGATGGAAGCTCAAATGAACTGATTGGTGCCTGGTTGACGAGGCTGTTTGCTCTTTGTGGTTCCACAAACATATATCCATGAATATTATTTATATTGGATACATGAATATCAAAGACATCACACAGCCCGGTTCAGTGAAACATGCAGCACAGATAATAGCTTCTGTAGGGCAGAAGCTCATAAACAGTTTGATGTCTAGTTTACTCTCAGACCTCTATCCCATCCATGGACATGTTATATACTCTGCAGGTAACATTTGTTTAGGTTTGGCTGAATGCTTTCTGAACCCCAGTGCAGATTAAGACACTGAACACACAGCTTGAGTAGAGACAAAGTTTTTTTAATAATTAACCAAAGGGAATGATGAGGGGTGAAGGATCCTGAAGGTGGCTGAAGGGGGTGATGGGGCAGATGGCTGGCGTGGTAGTTGAGGCAGCTTGCAGCACCGGTGCAGTCAGGAAGTGAACATAAGGAAACACAGTTGAGGGTTTAGTCCAAAAGTATTGGTAACAAATATCAAAGTTTTTAGCACAGTTTCGGTGGCCTGGCTTGTTACCACATGGTACCTGGAACAATCTGCTGATGAGTGACCGGACATCTCCAGATGCTTATTCTGTTCTGATTGCAAGAAGGAAATGAGGTGAGCCAGTGCTGCGACACGCCCCTGCTGAGAAACACACACTTACACAAGACAAGGGGGAGGAGACACAAGGAAAGACAGACAGGGGGAAACAAACAGGAAACACTGGGAAATCCTGGAATCACAGCAGTAATATAAGAGATAAGGATACAGATATTTCTTTTTCTTCTCAGCGTTGTTGATATTTTACAACTCACGTAAGCTGTATTGAGCTTTTGGATTGAGGGGCACATTTTATGGACAGCGTCAGTGTGCGTCATCTGACCTTGCCTCACAACCTGCTCTACTCCTGGGTTGAATGCATATCACTGGTTTCTGTTAGACAAGGACATTTAATTTAATATTACAGACATGTCTCTGTTAAGAAACCTTTTGTGGAGTGTCCCCTTCACAGATCCCATTCATTTTCTTCCTCTGTTGAAATTCTTGACCGTGCCCTTGTGAAAGTTTGTGTGCACTCTCCTCTGTGTAATGTAGAGTGTTTGCCTGTGAATGGGCTCTGTGACTATATGTGTCAGTGTGGAGGAGGGAGTGAGGTCACACTGGACCAAACCTCAGCCATTGTTAATGCACCAGCGCCCGAGTGCTTCAGCAGTCTCTTTTCATCCTCCACAGTCACAGCTAGATAAAGCAGCGGAGGACCTTCATCTCCTGTTGGTGGAGAACCATTCAGCTTTTCAGTGAGACAGAAAATACACCAGAGGACTCAGAAAATGAAACATTCACACTCACGAATACACAATGGACCTGCTGTATAAACCCTAGATACACATTTTGCTCTTCTCCCCCACTTCTTCACCTCTCCTTTCCTTTCTTGTCATCTTTCTCTGTTGTCTTTCCTCCCCCTCGGTAAACCTGGTGACCCAGACGCTGCAGCCTGTGCAGAATATCAACGCACTCTTAAAGCCATCTCTTTCAGATCCTCCACAGACCTGCTGAAGGGAGGAGAATATGGATCGGAGGGGAGATCTAGACGTTGACTGGGGAAATGACTAAAAGGAGCCAGTGTGATTGTTTATCCAGTACGTGCACAGTATTTTGACCATCATGAAGCTGGATTTTTATCTTTCTTCTTTATTCTTCTGTTGTGCTATCAAGGTACTTTTTCCAGAAATTGCTGTTTATTAAAAATCATACAGTAAAGCTAGGTCGATGACGTGAAAATCAGGCAATTAAATGTTTTCTGGGGACCATTCAAATCTGTGTCCTCCATCATAATTCAGACGACAAAAGTCTTATGCAGGTTCCTTCAACATTGTTCTTCCAGCAACAGGTTCAAGAAGTGTTTTCTGGGGTTACACAGTAGCTCTAGTGGGAATGTACTGTGAAGGCTTTGTCTTACTGCAGTGGCCCGGGTTTCAATCCAACTGTAGCCCTGTTGCTGCATTTGACCCCCCGTGGTTATCATGCTAAAGGTAAAAATGCAGAAAAAATTACAATCACAAAAATATAAAATAAAAGTGCAGCTAATGATTCTTTTTTTTATTTATGAATCTACTGATTATTCCCTACTCCAACCTTCTTTGTATGAAATGCCATGAAAAGGTGGAAACACCTTGTTTTATCCAAATGTACAATATCACATAAAACACAGTAGTTGTCACAGCTGAGAAGTTTGAATTTAAAGAGTGTTTTTTATTGTTGCTTGGTCTGTTCATTCTGTATTTCTCAGGTCAAAAGGTTGAAAATGCGACAATAAGCCCACCCATGAGAATTGTTAAGGTCTGTATCAACAAACCTGAGATGGTCATTTTCTGGTCAGTACTCCAGATTGAATCATGTTGTGGTGTTTACAAACTAAGTTTGACAGAAACATCTATTAACATGCAGTTTACTTTACTGACTTAATTTTCTGACCCTGTGAAATGAGGTCAGTTATGAAACCAGTGCTGATTTGCCCTTACTCAAAAATATGTATATGACAGTTGCTTATTTATTTATTTATTTGTTTGTTTTTCAGCCTACTGGTTTCCTCGGTGGAAAACAGACTGTTTACCCCTGTAGAAAAACTCCTGAGCAGGAAAAGCATTAACAAAGCAGGAAGGAGTGAAACTTTTTAGGCAAAGCAACCACAAAAGGAAAATCAGGGAAAAGTCACAGAAGTTGCAGTTTATGAAGAACTTTTAGTTTCATAAGGCTGATCCTCAATGATTCATTTAGTTTGATCCAGTTAGAATTGATGGGCAGATTAAGGAAAAGGTTGTGAAACCCTCCCGCCTTTTTACATAGAGGTCTCTGCTGCTCCAGGTCCCTTCCGTCGGCCTCCTCCTCCTGTGCTGTGGCGTCAAAGTGGAGGTTTTCTCTAGTTAACTCCTATCGATCGCTGCACTTCAGACGTGCTGGGATAACTAGGCTGGAGTACACACTCCAAATATTAGACTGACTTTGCCATCTCTGCGTGCTCAGGTAATGAGATGAGGTGAATTAGGGTAAATGCAATCAATATTCTGCACACGGGCAGCTGCTGCAGACAGGCAATAGGACGGGCAGATAGGCAATCTTCAGAGAGACCAAGAGAGTGGAATGAATTTCCCATCTTTTTGTTCCTCTCCTGCTCTGCATGCAGACACTCCCTCCATCTTCTCGTCTCATTATCATCCTCCTCTTAACGGCTCATTTATTAGATGTTCATTTGTTGGTTTATTTATGAAAGTTATGATGGCAGATGTTAGAAATCACCTTTTCATAGAGGAAATACGTTCATTTCTTCAAATTTCATGGAGTTACAGAAAAATGAAATATGGGTCAGCTCAGAGTTTAGTTTTGAGATGAGAAAATTTCTGCAGTATAATTTATCAGAGGACACTAATACTTGTGAGGGCAGACTAATGAAATTAGCCATGTGCTCTGAAGCGCTCCTTTCACACTGAGTAAGTGGACAACGCTGACTTGCCAATAACTAATAATTAATTTTTAACTCAATATTAGCCCCATTCATTGATCTTTTTAATCCTAGTTTGGTCTGTGGTCATTGATATCAATGCTGCTCGTCTCAGTTGAACGAAGACGCGGTCATCCTGTCAGTATGGGTTAGAGGATGACTAACACCTACCGCCTCTACCTCTCTGTCAACATGAAGTGGGTGAGACACCCGTGAGGTGGACTGAGGGTGGAGGATGGAGGGCACAGGGGCCGGTACCAGAATTGGCAGATTTTTTTTACATTTACATAAAAAATGCCATTTGTGTAATCTTCCAACTATAAGAGGTGTGATTTTTAACAGTGTTGCTTTAATAAGTGTAAAGATGGAGGATCTGAGCTGATAACTGAACTGCAGCTGGCAGATTTATCAGTTCTCACTGTAGCTAATTAACATCTATTGCATGAGCTGTGCAAACTGTCTCGTTAGTGTTTTCTCTGATTTACCAGTGACATGTTGAGGCAGCTGTCCACACTTTTATCGACATATGATATTTGAATATGTATAGTGGTCTGATTAGATCGTGTAACTTTTACTCAGTGTCTGTTTAACAGTAGACACTATTTCTGGTGTCAACTTTTCAACCCAGCACAGTTGACTAATGGGCACTGGCACTTTTAAATGTCTTCGATTAGTTTAGAAAAAGTTCCAACTGATGTCAAATTTACTACCCATTTGCAGTAAAATGCACTCTGATGTTTCTTTTGTTCTGCCCTTGGAAGGACTTTCTATTCTTTTTAATATAATAATACTGGTAACAAACTGTATTTTTATAGCCTCTCTTGCACAAGGATTGCAGAAATGACCTACACTGAGTGTTTCACAAGAATAAAAAAAAGACTGAAATGAAAGCAAGGATAAAATTAAATATATTATGGAAAATCTATAGAAGAGAGAATCATATTCTAACAGATCAGTTAGTATTTGTAGATGCATGTAACCACACACCATCTAAAGTTTAACTTGAAATCACTTTCAGTGTCAAATGCTGTGCGGACAATTTTGCAGTTAATATTTTCACCAAGTTGTATCCTTACGTGGAGGCACGGGAAGCTCCTTTTGACTCCTGTAAACCTGACTCTTCTGGTTTGCACTCCTCCTTTGTCTCTGTCTTCCTCACTCTTCTCTCACCTGCAGAGGTTTTTCTCCCACATCCTTTGTTTTTCCTCAGTCGATGTGAGGGTCTAAGGGCAGAGGATGTTGTTATGATGCTATGTAAAGCCCTTTGACACAAACTGTTTGTAAAAATGGGCTATACAAATAAAATTGCCTTGCCTTGCCTTGCCTTGCCTTGCCTTTGCTCTGCTTTAGTCATTTGCCAAATGCCTGGAGCTGAACAGGTTTATCTAATAACTGCAAATTTTCCCCACATTAAAATTCATAAGCTACAGCCCGACTTCATGCTACCGTCTGTGCAACAGCAAAACATTTTCCTCTCGTATGTCGGTACTTATATATATGTTAGGTGATGTTATGTTATAGGTGTTTTCTCGTCTGATTTAGATAAACTGCGTATCTGCACGACATCTGCCCCATTGTTCTGTGGGAAGTTTCTTTAATCGTAATAAAAAAAATTATTATAAATATCTATATATTTGTGATATTTCTTGAGATTCAGCAGAGGCAAGTCTTTAACCAAAAGCCTTATGTCTTAAGACAATTATTAAATCAATGTGTTGCCTTCAAGGAGTAAAATCTTGGTGAGATTAATTAAATGATTGGTCAATGGACAGAAAATTAATCTGCTGCCATTTTGGTAATTGACTAAATGATTTTTTTTTTTTTTTAAATCAAAGGTTACAAATATTTTCTGGTTTCAGCTCCTCAGATGAGAGCATTTGATGCTTTTCTTTTTTTATTATTTCTGACAGTGAATATCTTTCACTTTTTGATTGTTGGTTAGACAAAACAAAACGAATGAAGTTGTCACCAAATTATAAAAAATAGAGAAAAGATCAATCACTTACGTAGTTGAGGAACTAACCTACAGATCAGATGATAATGAAAACGATTGTTAGTTGCAGCCCTACATACCTACCCAAGACATGTAGGAAGGACTTGGGGTCAGAGAGAACTGTGAGGTCGTTGGATTTAAACCCAGTGGGCTTCGACTGTGACGCCCTGTCCTTGTGCTGTTGTGTCAGAAAATGAAACCTGAACAAACTGTTGTGGAAGCTGAAGTTCCTGTTGTGACTTTGATGAAAATCAAAGCTTTTCAAAGTTAAAGCTGCACTGCACTCTGGGAAATAAAGTCACTCCTACACATGTATGCAGCACAGGCACACAGAGAGCAGAGGCTAAGAGACTGGGATTAACTGGGACCCAACTGGGATTTGCCTCAGTACACCTGATGGCCAGTCTGACTCTGGGAGCTGTTGATTGAGCACTTGATTTCTTTCTTCTAATGGGTGCAACAGCTCTGACACTGTGTGACTTTGTACACCCACAGTCCTCCCACTTTCTTTCTTTTCCCCTCTAATTTATTCCACTCTCTTAGTCCTACTCACACCTGAAAAACCAAGCTCGGTGCTGGAGTGCTGGCAGAGCTCCTCCGGGCTCAGCATCTGTTAGATTACTCCTTCCTGAGCCAGACTGTAAAAATGATTGACGCCTGGCGCTGTCACTGTCTCTGCTCTTTCTCTGTCAGGATATCGACTGATTGGTGGGAGATAGTGGATGAGACTAATAAAATATTAAAATGCAGAGGCCGGCTTCTGTGTTGGGCCCCATAACGTAGTGGCACGAGCTATTGAATCCAGGCTTTTATCGCTTCTATGGAGGACCACAACGAATCACGGCACTGATTTGGAGCTTCTTTTTACTGCCCTTTTTAATGATAGACGCACTTACTATAGGTACTTTTGGTAAGAGCGTTTTTCAAATCTCATGGTGTTGCCTCATTTGTAACAGCAAACATTTCTCCAGCAGCCGTTCCTCGTGTGATAAAACTAGATCTTCTGCTCAGGCATATCCCCACAGAAACACATTCAACTTCAATGTGTGTGTGTGTGTGTGTGTGTGTGTGCGAGCGAGAGAGAGGGAGTGAATGAATGGAGCCGTTTCAGGGCTCCATCCAACAACAAGCCCGGCATCCAGGAAACCTCATCCTCTTTATGAATAATAAAACAAGCATCGTAAAAAAAAACCTCAGCCCTCACTCACGTCCTGCCAGGCTGTCTGCCCCGACTGCTGCTGCATTATATATTTATTGTATGATCGTTCTATGTGTGTCTGTTATTCAACAGAGGGCAGGTGATGCCACTGTCCCATTATCAAGGCCATGTCTTTGTATCTGGCTCAAATGCTGACAGAATTGAATTATGTCTCAATTTTTTTCAATTTGCTCCTTGGGCTCTCCATCAGC
The DNA here is from genome assembly GCA_038496675.1 of Rachycentron canadum. NCBI lineage: Eukaryota > Metazoa > Chordata > Actinopteri > Carangiformes > Rachycentridae > Rachycentron > Rachycentron canadum. Next base: position 21,309,976 of record CM076648.1, on the reverse strand, counting down.
TCACCCATTCAGGATTTGCAGGTGCATGCTCAGTTAAATCTGTGAGTTTAAGATAAAAAAAACGTCTGAATAAGGCAGAGGAGACGTATTTATTTTTTGCTGCTTGTCGAATGTTTCAGATTAGAGCTCATCATGCCAAACCCGGTTTAACGCTTGACTTACACACCTGTGTTTCCTGCCACATTCACATGAAAATGAGGCATTTTAATAAGAGGTGCTTTCTGCTAAATATCCCACAGCTTTTCTCATTATGATAAATCAGCATGTAATTTCAGACTGTGGTCCAGGCTGCCCAGCACTGAGGGAAGGAGACAAAGAGAGCCATTAAAGTGCGAGACCGATCACCTTATCCAGCTCACCTGACCTTTAAGAGTAGAGAGGAAGCAATGTTGGAGAATAATGGAGGGTGTGCTTAGACGATCGCCCTCCTCGCCCTCCTCGTCCTCCTCGTCCTCCTCATCCTCTTGTGTGGTTTCAGCAGTGCTTTGATAAAGTGTGAAGATAACGTAGAGAGATAATGAAATGTCAGACGTATTGTGTGAATGCAGTACGACCTGGGGAGGAGAAAAGGCATTAAAAAGGAAGGAAAAACATTGGGATGTTTGCATAACTGGTCAAATACAGATGATGACAATGTACATTGTGCCCTCTGCGTGACTATTTGCCATAGTGTTTCACATACTGGTCACATTAACCTTATTGACAGAACACCACTTCCATCAAGACAAGAGAGAATAAAGAGACATAATGTTCAGGCTTTGGAGTCAGTACCTCGGGCTGAAGGAAAAAGTGGTTTAATTGAGAGCTGCATTTTACGCTGCCATTTAACATCCCCACAGAGAGGAATCCATCTGAGAGGAGTCACAGTTTACGCCACAACCTGTGGCCAAATGCAACAGCTTAATACCAATTGTTAAAGAGCTGTTGTGTTCTTCGACATGTAGGAAGTGACCCCCTAAAGTTACGAAAAAGTTCAGATCTGATTTTAACCTTGAATAACCTTTAAATAACACTTTGTTGTTGTTGTTACTGGGCAGCAAAGGACTTTTCATGTTAAATTTGTGTGTATCATTGTGTGTATCACTGTGTATCAGGCCCACAAAGTGGTTTCTTTCCAGAGAAACCCCCCCCAATGTATTTGTCTGGCTGGTGTGATGCATGAAGACGTTTTTCTTTCTCTCTCTTTACCCTTCGTTTGACAGCCAACTCTTCTGTCACGTTAATTGTTGGTTTTCATCACTGACATGTCGACACATTTCATCTCCAGCTGTGCTCAGTGCAGTCAGTGGAGAGATCCACGCGTGGGCTGTTGTCAGTGTGTTCATGTGTGTGTGTCTTTTTGTCATGTTGTGCTGTTAAAGCTCTCCTCAGGGCTTCACTGTGTGTGACCCATCTTGACGTTGAACTGTGTCCCCTGTATTTTGTTCTTGTTTCATGCCCTTGAGCAGTCTCTGGGTGTGTGTGTCTGTGAGGTGGGTGGCTGGCAGCGTGGGGGGTAAGGGGCTTGGAGCAGGTGGTACACCTTAACGTAGCACTGCTTGACTGCAATAATCTGGGAGAGAGACTCACGCTGCCTGTGGTGCATTGTTATTCATTCAGTAAGTTTCGGTGCTGGTTCACGGTGGAGCCAAGGAGACAGAAAACACTCCTGACCTCACCACAAAAACTAAAAAAATACAATGTGCACACGGAGAATAATTGCAATCTACCAGCACCAAATGCCTGCAGGCATCCTGGGAAATTTAGTTTCACAGGGTTAACAAGCAAAATGGAGAAAAACTGGTTGACAGGCCAGACACAGCTAATCTATGTAGTAAACAGTCTGCATCTCCAGTCTCTGCCACCTTTACCATCACTCTTTTGTTTTTCATCTCCTGCAGTGCAAATCAGTTTTTTAGTTTGGTGCAGTTCTGTGCCAGTACTGTGTGGTCTTGGTTGTATCATTCCAGTTATTACTATTACAATACATCTGTATTGTATTAGGTGTGTTGTATCAGGAGGCAAAAATAGAAGATATGCTCACAATGAATTGATGCTTAACTAATATTAATTTACAGCTGCAATGTTCTGTCGTCACCAGTAAAATTTGTGTATGAGTAGCTTTTCATTTTTTGTGTCAAAGCAGTAAAAAAAATCATGTGACAAAAAATGCTAAATGTCTAAATAAGTATAAGAAAAAATGTGGGGAGCTAAAAGGGAGCTAAAGGGCCATATCTTTAGATTTGGAAATGCTCAGTCTTAAAAGGGTGATAAAATAATTTGTTTTTTCATGAATTTAGCATCTGAAATGTCGAATTGTGAAAATTGTGAAATGACGAAATGGAGCATTACATGAAATTTGTTTTTTTTTTTCTTTTTCTCCCATCAACAATCTGAAGCTCAGGTGAATTTAGTTTGAACTTTAAAAATGAGAAAAGCAGCAAATCACATTAAAAGAAAGTGCCTGTCCTTGTCCTGACTGTGCACAGGGCTTTTTTGTGCTTTATCATTGTTGTTGTCATTAAGACAGAAATAGCGAGTCCTGTGTTTTTCTGTAGGTACTGTACTATTTGCACATGCAGCGCAGCTCAGAGAAGGTCACACGATGAAGGAAGGTTTTATAGTTGAGTCGCCATGCTGGCCAGACTCTCAGGTCTTTACAAGGGCCCGACGATGTGCTGCTCCCAGCAGAAATCACTCTGCTTCTGGCTTTCTTAATCTCCCATCCGTCATCCATCACAGGGAAAGGGCTGTCAGGACCCCCTCCCCTCCTTTACCTCCCCCTCTGTGCACCTCCCCGCCCTCCCCCTTCCTGAGTGAGGGATGCCTCATTAATGGTGACAGGTGAGCATCCCCCAGAGGGACAGCACCAGTCAGGCCAGCGGGGTGGATGAGGATTTCGATGGAGGCATTTGGGAGATGAACACAGGGAGGATCTGCTCTGTATGATCTTGTATCGGGAGCAAAATAAACTGTCCCTGGTGGGGGGTCATTATGGGGCCCTGATGGTTTAGTAAAGGCAGAGGGAAGCGAGGATGAACAGATGATAAAATGGGAATGGGGGAGGGCCTTGACAGCCCTAAAGAGCATCAGTTCATGTTTGCATGTTAGATATGAAAGCATACTCCCGAAGATATATCCATACTCTTCTGAAAACACTGAAAATGATTTTTTTTCTTAACCTCCTCTTCTTTGTTTCTCACCCAGTTTATTAAAAATCTCAACTTTACCATCATCAGACAACTTCATGAATATAAAATAGTAAGTTACCTGTCAGAGTTCGATCAGATCCATGGACTGTAAATAAAGAAGATGTAGCTTCTGTGATGTCCCCCAGAGGTTCCTGAAGATTGGTTTTGAAGCTCAAGAGTGGGCTGCTCTGCTGTTGCCATCTTTGCAGTGCCTGCCTTCGCCTAACTCCCGGCATTTTAAACATTTTAAAAAGGTTGCAGTTTCTGCCACTTGATATCCTAGGGAAGATTGAGGGTGACTTATATAAGACAGTTACCATGGAGGGTGAAATTAGCTATAGACACCAAAACAATTTTTTTCATAACTGGCTGTAAACATGTTTATTTCTGTGATAAAGGGACATGAACATTTCAACATTACAGTCCATTGGGATTGACCAAGTGGTGACCCATCCAATCTTGTAATCATGGTTTTTTGAAGAAACCATATTTTGAGGAGAAGGTGGAGCTGAGGAAGAGTGAGGGGTGGATCTGACCTGAGAGTGAGACCATAAAGTCATTAGGAAAATGTTTACTGAGGTAATAAATCAAGTGAGAAGTAGGGCCTTTTTCACGCTTCAATACAATCTGACTTCTTTTAACAACCAGTGGAGTCGTCCTCTGATGGTCATTAGAGAGAATGAAGATTTAAGGCCCTTCAGCATTGGCTTCACTTTTCAGACTCAGAGTCCAGGTCCATTTTTATGGAATTAAGTCACTTTTGTAACCAGCCTCAAGTGGCCATTTGATGATCTGCAGTCAGCATAATTTTTCAGCTCTGGTCACAAAATCACCAAATTATTGTGATCAAGAACTGGCTAACACAATAAACATGAAAACAGGTGGATGAGAACAGCTCTGTTGTTTCCTATGTTGATATTAGTATTGACAGGCTAAAAGGTAACAGTTTTCGTGAAGTTTTTTATGTAAAAAAATAATTAAATAAAAAAATATGTGAAAAGGAACAAATTATTGTAAATAAAAGGCCTTAATGAAAAGGCAAAGTGTTGCAGATGTAGTGAGATGTCAGACACAAACACAGTGCATGTTTGTGATACTGATAAAGCTTAGCACACATTCCTCTCCACATGTAAACAGAAAGTTGCTGCTGCTGTTAATAAAGACCAACCATAATAACAGAACACACATACAAGTACAGCAAGCACATACTTCCTCATGTGCACCAGCGCACACTCTTGCAGCCCTGATCAGATCTCTGGCTGCAGGGCCAGTGTGAGCAGATCAGAGGCTGCAGATGACCTCCTATCCACAGAGGAGTGGTGTTTTTTGAAGGAGAGGAGGAGGTGGTGGCGTGAGGGAGTGGAGCATCTGGAAACTGACAACAGAATAACAGATTGACGCACACAACCTTGGGTTAATTTTAGCCTGCCGCTGACACTTTCTTTTTGGGAAAAAATAAAATTTCCACCAGGCGTGTCATTTAAGAACACATTTTCATTTTTAGTGCGTTTGCATTCATTTTGCCTCGCTGTCAACACGCTTTCTGGATTGCTGCTGGGTGGAAACACTGATCTGAGCGTGTGCAGAGAGAGATGGAGAACTAATTCAAATTTCCATCCACTTAGCATGGAGGCTTTTACTCCAAAACTAGATGTAGTGAAGTGCTTTATGGGAATTGATTTCCAGGTGAAGGGCTCTCTTACTAATGTAAAGCTCCTTTACTATAATGGAGTGTTGTTATTCCTTGCTGCTTAGCCATTCTGCAAGTGTTTGCCTAGCACCACAAAAGAATAACAATGGTCAGGTTTCCTCAGCTCACAGGTTTGACTGGTTCCACACATGTCACCTCCACTGCAGACCACAGACTTTTTTAGGTTCAGTGCCTGTTGTCTTTGTCAGTGAACTAAATGGAAACCTGTGGCTGACGCAGTTTGGTGGCCACCTACGTAGCACGTGCATGCCCTCGGCTTGAATCATGAACCCATGGCGGCTGTTTTTAATTACCTGTTTGATGAGACGGCATGGAAAGTGTCAGAGCGGGTACTTCTCAGCCTCTGGATTGCCAGCCTGGAGAGGGAGAGGCAGGAGGGGGGAGATGGGGTGAGCTCCACTGTTGAATGTGTGATGTATCTAGAGTACTTCATTTTTATTTATATTTATTTATATTTAATGCTAATCTGCTTTTTGGTGAGCATTAACAGAGTGCTTTCAAAGATGTGTATTGTGAAATAAGATGAAATAAATAGATTTATTTTATAGATTTGTTTGAATTTATGGTTTAGGGCAATGCTTAAAAATGAAACTGCGGTAATTACTGTCGTCCTCTTCAGACACAGGTGAAATATCAACATAGCAGCATGGTGCTAGTAAAAGTCAGGAGGCCCTTTCTGAAAACAGACAGCATCTCCTTGGTCGCCTGGAATTGCTTTGTTTTTTTTTTATCTCGAGCAAACCACTGTCAGTCGTAAAATAGCAGCACGATTTATTCCAGCATCTCAAACAAAAGGACGCAGCTGAGTGGGAGAAGTGTGTTGCACTGGGAGTTGCACAAGAACACCTGCTAAAAAAGCATGTAACATGAGCCAAATCATTTTTCCCTTTGTATCCCAAGTACGCTGATTAAAATCAGGTGTGGTGTGAGATTTTATTTTTAGGTCATATCTTCCAGCTCTAGTCTCAACACATGAACAACTGAACAGCTTTAACACCTCTGTTTCTCTCTCTTTCCCTATTTTATCCCCCACTTTCCTCATTGATTTCTCTGACTATTCTCTATATTCTCATCTTTGTGTCTTTCTCACAAATTCAAGGCACAATGATTGGTTGATGCTGGTTTCACATCGCAGCACATTGGTCCACGTTGAGCTCCTGGCTCATGGCTTTTCATGTTAGTGTCTGAGTGTGTTTTTGTCTTTGAATGAAACTGGAAAGGAAATGTGGAGAATTATTTACGTGTGTGTTTTGAAACGAAGGACGTATATAATGACGAGGTATATAATGTGATGAAGTTGGCAGGCTGGGAAATCTGTGCCTCTGCGTACAGTCAGATCCACCAGGACGCTCACACATGCCGCCCAGATGCTGGAAGCTCCTCAGTGTGACCCACTGGAATTAAAGACAGGTTCTTTTCATACCTGGGGGGGGGGGACTACAAAGGCTTCTTCCTGCTGCTGGCTGCGCACATCAGCAGCAGAGCCATGAGAGTCAGCACAGCCAGTTTATAGGCCGCACACTGCCGCCAGCCTCACTGGGCGATCTCTTCTTTCTGGTGCATTCCTCATGGATCCCACGATTCCCTTCCAGATATTATGCTTCTCAAAGTTTTGCAGCGTTTTCTGCAATGAAACTTATTTTACATTTGCTGCATTACTTGGTATTACGCAACAAATACCTACAAGTCTATACAAACAATATGTGATGGCTGAACAGGCCTGTGTGCTGTCTCTGGTGGTTAGAAATAAGTCCCCTATTTAAGTAAACACTGTAATGCAAAGGACAATTTTCATGTTGCTTAATCTATTATCTAGTTTATTGTGAGTGCAGTCTTAGCAGCAAGCACTTTATTTTGAAAAGTGAAAGTACTTACCCTTTCAGACTGCTGTGCTGTATTATTGAGTTATTGCTGTTGCTTTAAGGTGTAAGCTGCGTTTTAATATTCTCACTGGCTAAGGTGGAGCTAATAAAAGCTGGTTATAGGTCATATGTGTACAATGCGTTAGAGTCAAGGTGTAAAGCATAGAAATGTAGTAGATATACAGATATTTTATTAATCCCTTGGGGCTCACTATTCACTATTATTTGGCGATAAGATTTAGTCACATTTGCACAAGTACATCAGAACTGGCTCAAGTACAGAACTTAGTTTTCCAACAGTGAGAAAATGCAAAGGTTTGTGGTGCAGCTGTCAGAAAGCTGACTTCCTCCCATGCTGCTTCCTCCCCTCAGCCCACCTACATAGCATGTGCATACCCTCAGCTCAAATCACCGACCCGTGGTGGCTGTTTTTAATTACCTGTTTGATGAGACGGCATGGAAAGTGTCAGAGTGGGTACTTCTCATTGCGAGGACGGGCAGTGGAGATGGAGAGGCAGGAAAGGGGAGGGATGTGGTTCAGCTCACTTACCTCTTATGGACTAATTTGCCATAGGTGTAAATCAAAGTTGAGTTTTTCCCTGAACAATCTGGAGAATATTGTCTTTGTAAGAAAGTTATAAAAGTTTTGCTGAGCTGGGCTGATGTTTCAGAGAAGTTGAGGTTCATCAACATCCCTCTGTTTCTCTTTTCCTTTGTACCGAGCATTTCAGTGCTATAATATTCAGATGAATGTCTCAAGTTATTCACACTTTAGCCATCTGCGTATGCATAAATGTATATCTTCATTTATTCACCACCCACCCGCTGCTACACACACACTATTGGGCATTATGATACAGCTGAGCCCAACAGCTGGTGTCTATATCCTGCGGTGTGTGTTTGTGTGTGTGGGGGGGTAGTAGCTGGCAGGCTCGCTGGCTGGAGATGGCGCGGCAGCAGCAGTCTGGATTAAGGGATCAGCGCTGGTGTCAGACAAACATGGGATTAGTCCTGTAATCTCGGCCTTGTTGGCCCGAGCCTGAAATTTAGACCCCGGAATCTCCTCACACCTGCCTGGGTTCACACAGGGAAGACTCAGGCCTCGTGAAGACCCCTGACCTCTCATCCTGTAACGAGACGAGTAATTGCATGACCATAACTTTGCCCGGGAATGCCAATCATTCATGCCCCAGGGGTGGATACGCCTGGGGGTGGCGCCGGTGTGTGTTGCATAATGGGCTCATACATTTTAGATGGCAGGTTTGCCATTTACCCTGGAATTGAGATAATGAGGTGGAAAGCTTAGGCCACATGTCACGGATATTTGTGTTTGTGCTAATTTTGTGTTTGTGACACTTTATTTTTAAACAAGGGCTTAAAGTGCTGCGAGCCACACACACATTATCAGGCTTAAATCACATCTTCATCATCCTGTAAAAGTGTCGGAGCCTGTGTGAGACACTTAGATTGCCAATTGTATGTTTTTTAAAACTTACTTTGTGGCTCCAGCTCACTCTATCATCCCTGAGCTCATTGTAACCGCCTGTGTTTCTGGTATAACAACAACAGATTGACCCAGCTGTTGTGTTTACATCAATGCCGGGTCTGATTGTACCCTTTTCCATTGCCAACAAAAGCCGGATGTTAGCGAGTTTTAGCAGTGGAAAAGAGGCTTTAGTAATGTATTTAGTGATCTGAATAACTGATGAGGGCCACTTCCTCAGTCTCACCTGAATATCTTACCTTTCCTGAGGTGAGATGTTTTCTTCATGGATATTCATAGTCGTTATTCAGGTGGGTTTTCTTCTTACAATCCACTTCCCTGAAGAGCCAAAGACCAGAGGGTGAAATCCCTGGAGGAAGTGCAGACTCATGGAGACTGTGCAGGAAAGATGGAGACATGTTGGCAGAGACACAGACACTGTCAGGTTTGTTGTCTCCTGTGGAGCTGCTGCAGAGATGAGCTTTACACCGGGCAGACTGTACTAGACTGTACTGACACTTGCTGACTGAGGCGTAGTGATGTGGTGCCATGGACAAGCGATGCACTGAGCTCTGTGATTGCCCTGCAAAGAACTGTGCCATTTTTATTTCACAGCACTCAGCATACGTACATGGCAGATTTGTGTGTAAAATATGTGAAGTATAGTGTGGCAGTGATGTTGTCATGATCAGAACAGGAGCTTGTTTTTCAACTGATTTGCTTAGAGATTTGCTGTGAGAGCGGTGGCAGAGATATTGGACAGATTGCGGTGATTGGCTCGGCTACTGCTCAGTACTATGGTGATGTATATGTAAGGGCTCCTAAAAGCTATATTTAAATGACATGGGTGATTAGCAGCCTGCAGAGGTACTGATAGTCTGGCTGACAGTGAAGCAGCTGGGACCCTCAGAGCCGTCAACCAGACTGATGAGGACACGGCTGGTGAAGAGGCTAATGTGTGGACAGGCTGGGACAAAAACATGTCCAGTCCAGCCACGGTCACCCTCATTTGGCAGGTCTCATAACTTTCTGTCCATTCTGTCATTTTATCTGTCTATCCACTTATCTACTAGTTCATTTAAGGACACGGTCTACAACCAGTAGACCGTGTCCTTAAATGAACCAGGGCTGTGGTTTATACCTTAACCAGGGCTGTGGTTTATACCAACTCAGTATGATCCCAGACATATTTTTCTATCTCCATTTAAAAAGGCAGGACATGTACCTAGGTTCAAATGAGATGTTTTACTTGAGTCTTTTGTTTTTATGCTCGAAAATATCTCAGAGGGAAATACTGTACCTTTTACTTTATTATCCATCCATTGTCATGGAGGTTGCGTGGGGGGTGCCAATCTTTCGCAGGGCCATTCACACGTATAGGCAATTTGTGTGGAGCAGTGGGTAACACTGTTGTCTCACAGCAAGAAGGTTCTGGGTTTGAACCCTGGACCTGGGGACTATCTGTGTGGGATTTAAATGTTCTCCCTGTTCCCTCCCGGTACTCTGACTTCCTCACAAAGACATGCAGGTTTGGTTAATTGGTGACTCCTCTAAGGTCTGAGTGTGAATGATTGTACGTCTCTCTGTGTCAGCCCTGTGATAGACTGACAACCTGTCCAGGTTGTACCCTGCCCTCACCCAATGTCATGTGGGATTAGCTCCAGCCCCCCCGCTGCAATCCATGGATACATAGTGTAGATCATGGATGAATGGCCAGTACCTCTTGTTTAAACTACATTTTATTGATACAGTGTCTGATCTGACTGACCCTCCACCACTGAGATCAGATATGCACTGTTCTAATAATGGTGGTTAGTTGAGGGACAGTGAGACTGCTTCATTAAATGCAATTTTCAATCAAAACAAAAGCGAACCTGACATTTCTGCTTGAAGAGTCTAGAGCTAGAGAAGCCAAAGCCTGAATGGTGGCTGGTTAATGTCTCCATTCTGAGCTTGTCCTTATTTTATGCCATAAATTGAGCTACGAGCCACTGGAGCTGCTCGATCATGACTTTGGTCATATTGGATTTCAGCTACAAGAAATACTGACTGCATTAAAACTGGTAATGTGAACCATTTAACAAAAAATGGATCTGAGCTGTAAATTCAGATTGAATCAAATGACTGCAGTGCGACTGCAGTACTAGTGCTCATGTTCCTTCACTTAAGGAAGAATTATGGAAGCTGAGTTGGTGAAGTCAATTAAATAAAAATAATGATGTAAAAGTTTGAGCAACTAAAATGATATCAGACCTTGCCTCTTTATGACTACTACTACTAGTTCATTTTCATCCTGTTTGTTATTCGTTCATTTGTGGTGGAGAAAAGTATTAATATGACTTTGAATGCATAGTGCATGTTTGCATCTTAAGCATGTATGTGCTCATTACAGAACATTTCGTGCACCCAGGCTGAGCTGCCTGACCTTTGGAAAGTGAATTACTCCACTGAGGGGTCCAAGGAATATAGACTCATCATAAAATCTAAAAAAAGCCGAAGTAATAAGGTTTCATATGTCTTTCATGTTCTTTCCGTCACTGGGTGTTGACACTGGAAGCACACAGCTGATGCATATTCATCAGTCATGTAATCAGAATCCAACTCAGAGGCAAAGCGAGTATAAAGGTCGTTGTCATCACCGCATGTGTCATGCGTGAGTCACAGTGTACGACTGTGAGGTAGTGCCTCATTTGTTCAGCCTTATACACACAAACAGAAACAAACAGGACAGAAGCAGGAAGCCGGCCCAGGAGCCAAAACCTGCCGGCAGACTGTTTAGTGTTGGAGCTCAGAGTCCTACTTTAACTCAAGCCTGGATGAAATGTAAAGGAAGGTTGGCCACGTTTAATGTTGAATGTTGCTGAGGCAGGAGAACTGCTGTTGCAGTGCTGACACATTCTTCTGCCTCAGGTTCATTCAGCACTTAAAAAAAAGAAAGAATAATTGTTCTTTTCCTTTTTTTTCATATAAAAATACCATATTAAAAACATACTCACATCACTCACCTCATACTTTTGAGGTCAGCATGTCTCAACAAAGTCATGGAGCCACCCCAGAGGTTCACCTGGAAGAGCCTGGTTGTCCTGACTGCAGCAGACACACACATCTCTCCCTGACCTTTCTGTCTCTCTCTCACTGTAACTGTTGGAATAAAGGCCCCAAAATGCCCCCAAAAAAACAAGGTCCTGGAGTCATGGAGTTTTCCAACCACGACTTCTGTGGGATCTTAACTGCAGCAACACTGTTAAATTTCTCTTCTCAAATACATCCTGCTCCTCCAGTGGATGTGAGGAACCATGAAACAGTCTCTGCTCAGGATGATTTTAATGCAGATTCACTGTCAGTAGGGTCAGACTGACTAAATGTCGCTTGCTTTTTCTGCATCTTCATTCTTTAAAACATTTTAACTGCATGACCCGTTTCCCTCCTGTCCCTGACTGCACATGCTGCAGCCTCAGGCCTCTGCAGCCTTATTCAGTGCAGCGTGCTGAAGTCTTTCCTGTCACCAGCGCCCCTCAAACATTTGTCATAATTTTGAAGTATATTTGCAGGTTTAAGTTGTCTGTGTTCTTCTTGTGGTTGACTTCAGGGTATTTGACTGGTTCTCCATATCGCAGTCCAGTTTGTAAACACAAGAGCAGCATGTGTGAAACTGCAGAACAGTTGGAAGGGGCCGAGCTGGCGTCTGTGAGAATGGCTAATGGTGAGGCAGTGGCCTGTAGAGCCGTAATGGTGGCTGGCCTCTCGGCTCGAGCAGCCCTCTCATTACCCAGCCTGTTAGTGAGTGGGTTATAACATGGAGGTGACAGCTCGAGGCTGGGGACAAGGTAGGCCAGGATATGCCCATTTAACAACCCCAGGCTGTGATAAAGAGTATGGAGAGGGTTGGCAGTGGACAGGAAGATGGATATGTTCTGCTGCCCCAACTGAATCATGGCGCAGCCTCATTCGTATCACCAGAGCTCTGGGTTGTCTCCACTGGGATTTTCCTCTTTGTTTTAAAGAATGGTGTCTCCCAACATGAATATTGAAGGGATGCCAGGTGATAAATGTGAAAAAAAAGAAAGAAATACATATTTCTTTAATGTTATTGTTTGTTATTTATTTTCTAAATATTCTTTTTTTTTTTTTTTTTTTTTAAGGATACAGGATTGTTTCAGACTTTCAGGCATTTTAAAAGCAAGTAACACCTTGAGTTGGACATTCAGACAGATATGTAACTAGAAGATTTGAGGACATGACATTACATTTTGCCTCCATTTCAAGTGAAATTTCTATCTTTTTTCTAAATGTAATGATACTAATAGCTCAGTGTAACCTAGCATTAGTCTGAATTGGTTCATGTGGAGTCCTCCTGACTTCACATCCCAGAAGAACTAGAGCACTAAACTAAACTGTGACTGAATCTCACATCAGCATTTGGTGACAGTGTTTGAGATTTGAAAAAAGTCAGGCTGCATGTTTTTTCTTGTTTTTAAAGCTAATTTGGGCAAAGCACTGTCTTTAATTTTGTCTCTTACCGCCTCTTTACTTCTGAAATGTTTTCCCAAGACGTGATGTTCTGTTCATTATTTTCCCTCTTATGACAAATAGCTGTGTTTGCGTGTTCAGTGATGAATATATGAGCTCCTAATGTGTCAAATCACATCTGTCAATACTGAATGGAGCTATTTGAAGAAAAATGTGTGTGTGTGTGTGTGTGTGTGCGTGTGTGTGTGTGATTGTGTGAGCCTTGGAGCAAGTTAGCAGTGGGAGGCAGATGTGTGCCTGGGATCTTTAAATACTACTCCTGCACATATACAAAGCATTGTGATGCCCAATGCATGATGGGATATGGTACAGCTGCACACTATGCAGCATAATACTAATAATAATATTAATTTAACAATAATGATTTCAGTTGTAACGATTATTTTTGCATTTCATTTTCACTAAAAAATTATGTGAAATTTTTTGGGTCTTGTATCAAACAAACAAGTTCCTTTACATCTGCATAATATGATATGTGGGCGACTCTGTACCTCCACAACGTTTAGATATTGCATTTGAACATATTGCGATTTAAATAACATTTTGATTAATTGTGCAGCCCTAATAGGTAATATTTTAATTCCTCTATTGACATTGTACAAATCAAGTGGAATATTATTGTGAGGACATAAACATATTATGCCGTTGTTCTGATACCTGTACTCACAATTAATTTTTTGGAGATATAGCTATAATTAATTGTATGAAATAATTGAGCAGTGAGATGATGGAGCCGGTTTTAAACAAGCCGACAGTTCAGTCATTTTTCTCCTAACAAACCACTGTTAAGAAGTAAAATAGAAAGTGGAAACTGTGCATACCCAAAGCTGATCCCGAAGGCTGCTCTGGAAACTGTGATGGATGTTTACCATGGGTATTTTGGGGTCATCATTTTACTCATTACCTGTTTCTCTGGCTGTGTTAATTATTTTAATCATGTGGTTGTGTTCCCAGATCGAAGCAATTAAGCTGAGTGTAGTTATTAATGCTCATGAATCTCACAGGAGTGATGAAGTCCCAGGTTGTTCTGAAGGTACATAAAAGCTCTGTTTGGTCTGGTGGTTATATCTGCACCACCACCACTGCATACAGTCAGGATTATGCTTTTCCTTATGTTTGTGGTCTGTCACAGCAGCACTTTACTTAGGAAGCTCCTTTCTTGTCCTTGTCATGTTTCTGTTCTCTCTGAACTTTTCACTCCAGTTCCACTTCTTCTTCTAAACATCCGCTGTTTGTTGTTTTTTTTTGTTTGTTTGTTTTTTTTGCAGCACAATAAGCCGCGTTCAGGCGGCTGCTTCTCTAGTTGCCACAGAGATGGTTGCCAGGGAAACATGCGTTTGACAGCTGTTATTACTCTGGGCTCCCATCGCTGCTGAACTGTGAGAGGGCACACTGGAAATAGGGAGCACGTTATTGGCAGCCCCTTGGATCAGCATTAGATCTGAACCCAGTGAAACCACCTCAGGATCCTGGCTAATTAGTGCTAACTGGAAGGCGTCCGGCAGTTATCATGCAGTTTTCTGAAGAGAGCTGCTGAATTGAGGGAGGCGACTTCTGTGCTGCCTCCCAGTCAGGGCGCCTGGACGTGTGAATGACCACACTGCAGCGCTGTCTGAAGGCCAGCGGCCAATTGCAAAGCATTTAGAGGCCATGTGATGGCTCTTTGTGGCTTTGTCATGGGCTAATGAAGGTTCCCCAGAGATTTACGTGTCCAAGGTCGTTTTTCTATTCACACAGAGGCCAGCGGGGGCCCGGCGTATCTACAGCCCTCCGTTAATCCGCTGGACTGCTTTATGATAGATCCTAACAGGCCAATAAATCACAGCGCTGGTCGTTACGGCTACAGCTCCACTCAGATCTCACACAAAATGACTGGAACGTGCAGCGTTTTATAGTCATTGTTGAACTGCATAATGGAATGATTGTTGGCTCTGTTGTGGCATGCTTTCATTTTTCACTCTGAGACCTTGCTTTGGTTCAGGTCTAAGCCTTGCAGGCGGTTTCTCTGCTCTACTGTCTCTGATACTTATTATTCTACCTTCGACCATTGCTTTATAAAGCACCTACGCTGTTTATCAGTCTCGTTATCCCCCACCTTGTCTACCAAGGGCTCACAGAGCCACAGATAATGAAAACTAGGGACTGTCACTGTGCCATACAGGCTCTAATCACACAGCTCTAATTCAATTAGCCTGGGATTCAGGGAGAACAGAGCAGTGGATAGACAGAGAATTAAGGAGGGAGGAGAAAGAGCAGTGAATCCCTCTTCCTTTGTCAAACACCATCATATCATGGGCCATATCCATATCTATTATTCCCACCCCTGCTATAAAATGTCCCATTTATTTCCTACCAGTAATCTGCTGACACATATAAATGGTTCAATCTAGGCTTATTTGGAGCAAATTTGTACCCTATCAGTCTCAGAATACCACAAATGAAATCAATTAGTTGTTAATGAAGTCTCCTGTGAGCTCTTTTGCCCCCCACCCAGATGCCATATTACAGCACATACAGTAAATGCACCAGAGTCCTCATTAAACCATAAAGACCTCATTTGGGGCGTATGCTGTTGTTCAGGTGTGCTTGCATGTGTTTGCAACAGCATGTGAGTGTGTCCGAGTGAGAAAGTGAACAATGAAAGTACCAGAGGAGAGAGAGAGAGTGGTAGACAGGCAGTATCCTCTTAAGCCTGTGATCCCTTAATTATCAGGCATCAATATTAAATAAGACCAAGCATGTCTGTAATTATCTGGTGCATAAGGCACCTCAGGTTTGATGCTTGTCTTTTACACATGCTCAGGATTCCTCAGCTGCTGAGTTCAGTCCTCCTCTAGTCTGCTGTGTAAAAAATTGAAACGGTTTTGTCCCCAGATGCCTCATCAAGTCAAAGATGTAGTTTAGTTCGAAGCTACACTTAAACACAAACAGTGATGTAGCTGTTAGCCTGTTTGGCTGTGAAAGATTAAATAGCAGTTCATTTCTATTCTCATTTGAATCGTGATGGAGTTGAACTGCATAAAAAAATGTTTCTTTGAAATCTGAAACATGACAAACGTGTTAAACTTGTGAACGAGGCTGAGAGAACAATTTGAGGAACAGGAAGTAGATCAGAATGAGGTCGCGGGGCGTGTTAGGTTGTGATTAAGGGCCAAGGTACAAAAACTGCAGTATCACACCTGTGTCTCACCTTCCTTTACCTGCAACAACCATTTTTCACAACTTGAAAAATGAATAGTTATATTAATTTGATGCTTTTTAGACATTTTTATCCTGAGCAACTTTTAATCTTTGTAGAATTTAACTGAAAATGTCTGTTTTCTGGCCTTCAGTGGAGAGGTCATCGTATCACTGCCGGGCCAGAACAGACACACGAGTGACCAGACCTCTGAATAACAGCATTTGGTGGTGAATGCAGATGTGGAGTGGTGTGTAATGGATTTACAACTTTTTTTCATGGCTAGTTAATCAGTCAGTAACATCAAAGCACACAGTGAACATATTGTGTGTATGAAGTCTGAAAGCGAGGGCAAAGCTCAGTGTGTCCTGGCAGGTTATTTAATTTCACTTTTGCTTCTCCTGCCAATATATTGTTGGTTTTTATTGCATGGTGTCATCATCCTTGTTAATATTAAACCCCCATCATGCTGCAGGCTGACAGTTTAACAGGAAACAGCAGGTCGGAGGTCTGGATGTTAAGGTCTAAGTTCAGGTCAGTGGCTGCTCTTGTTAGGTTTATTGTAATGATTTGAATGTAAACGGGCTCAGACCGGGACAGTGCTGCAGGGTCCACGCCTCTGATCCTCTGATTTTCAACTGCACAAAGACTGAAGCAGAGTTTGGTAAGTCGTAGTTTGCAATTTTCTCCTCATCTCGCTCTGCTTTTTTTTTTTTTTTTTTTGTGTTGTCACTTCAGTGGCCGCTCTGTGGTTTTTGAAGCTACTGTATGAGCTCAAAGGGATTCGTTTCACTCCAGGGAAGCTTTTATTCCCTGAGTATAACTGACAGCCTCTGTGTTTTTTGATGGGATTTAAAAATCTGGCCACCACTTTGTTATTTAACAGGAGCTAATTTGAGCAGTCTCTTGGATCCGTGAAAGAGAGAGTGTACTATATGTGCATGTGTTGTTTTTTTTATACTTGTATTCTGTCCAGCTGTGACAGTAACACACTGAGTGGCATTGCTCCACTGGATGTGCTCCTTGTACCCCACACAGACTTAATTATGTGTCCCAGGGAAGCACTATGACCCGTGGGAAAAGAGGAAATCCCAGGGGTGGGAGGGTCACTGTCATGTGAAAAGAGCAAGTGAGAAGCTAAAGGGATGGACAGTCTTTGAAGGCTTTGTCTTCCTGTGTCTTTTTGAACTACGCAGAGGGACTCAGACAGTCAGAGAGAGAAAGAAAAAGCTCATTCTTTTGTGTACCATCTTAATGGCCGTGTCTGGACATCATCTGGGTGTAGTAACAAGCTGACCCCCTCCATGGCTGAGAGCGAGCACTGATGAAGAAGGGGGAGAGAAAAAAAGAGGAAAGGAAATGAATGAGTGAAGAAGCGGAATTGAACAAATGCATAATTCAGAGAAGATGAAGAAGAAAGCAAGGTAGTGAGATCACCTTGATCTCCCCACCTCACTGCCTTTTAATGTGACACTGATGCCTTCACTGCTCCGTCACAGTCAATAAGGAGAGAGCCAAGGAGGCAGGGAGAGGGCAGAAGAGCCAAGGCAATTTGATTTATATGGCACATTTCATTCCAAGTAAACACAAACACAGGAGAAAACAAGAGGAATCAGCAGATATTAAGTGATAGGAAAACGCCTTTAAAAACACCAGACATGCTCTAAACTCTTGTTTACTCTGCAGCCAGTATCTTTGATGATGATTTAAATAAGTTTTTCCGCAATTAAGTTTGGCTTCCCAGTCAAGTTAACTGGGAAGTCTATTAAAATGATGGAAAGAATCCCACTTGACTCATGGCCTGAACACTGTGCAGTGACCTGGACCAACATACAGCAGGAACTCATAAGAGCCTACGAGGACTTTGTTAATCTCACTGGCATTGGCTCATTTACATCAGATTAAATTCCTCCTGCATAAAGTTGTGTTTTCAGTAAGGAAACCTGCACTGGCAGCAAGCAAATCGAACAGCTGCTTTGATTTCAAAGTAAAGCTGCAAAAATGATTACCATCATCATTGATTAACTATTTTCTCCGCCACATTTCTCATAGGCCAGGCTCATATGTTCATGTTGCTTAATTTCCCACTGGATGCTTTATGTGGCAAACAAAAACATCAAATCCCCACATTTCAGAAGATGGATTTGGGTCTTTGCTTAATTGGTTAATTTGACTGAATGTTTTACCCCTAGTTAAATATGTGGCCAATGAGTTTTTATGTCTGTGGTGTTTCTTGGAGGAAGTGCTGCTGAAAACTACATACTGTGTTCACTTATTTACTAATTGTAGGTCTGTTGTTATCTTTGTCCTAAAACTGATTTATGGGACACTTTACAGGCCATATATGATTTTTCTCAATCTGTTCAGCCTTAATTCAAACATGTTGATGAATCAAATCCAGAGAGAATCTGTAGTAAAACTCTGACAGAGCAGTGGTTATCACTGTCACCTGGGCTTAAAATGGGCTTCTAGGTTCTGTGTGGAGTTTGTATGTTGTGAGTGTGAATGGTTAATTGTCTCTATATGTTGCCTCTGTCCCTCCCACGTCCCTGCACAGATAAGCAATATAGATAATGGATGAATGGATGTAGTGCTCACATAGACACGTTAACAGACTTCAGTGTGTAAGTTGCAACACCACTATAACTTCTGGGGAACCACTGTGGCTCACCTGGTGACCTCACCTGACCATTTAGGCCGAGACCTTACTACAATCCTAAGAGGACGGATTTGAGTCCAATCTATGGCCCTATACTGCATGTCTCTCCCCCACTTTACTGTTGCTCTCTCACTGTGGGTAGAATAAAGGAAAAAATGCCTGAAAAAATATCTTTAAATTTTATCTTTTAACAGACTTACTGACATACCTATTACAGTGTCTTCTGGAAAAACGTCCATCTGTCCATCATCTCCCCATCCACTGCGTCTGCAGAAAACACATGAAAACATGTCAGCCTGCTTCTCTGCCGATTTTCCTCTGGACCCCTGCTGTTCACACTGAATGTAACTGGAGCCTTTGCACATTTCTGGCTTCTCGGTAGTCGGGGGAATGAGGGTCCTCTGTGTTCTCATTTCTGCAGACAAAGCTGAACACCAAAGCTAATTTTATTAGAGAGCTACCTGTGCCTGGAAGGGGTAGAATCCCTCCCCTGTGCCCCATACCCACACAACCACCCACACTGAGGCTTTAGGCTATGTGTTTGTCTTTCATTTTACATTTCTACATATGCTGACAGTAATGCGCATGTGTAGGCGGTGTCCCATGTTGTCCAAACCTCAGCAGGCTGTGCTGTTTTCCCCCTCTGCCAGTCCCTCTGATTTTTTATTTTTTTTTTTTGTGGAGGGGATTTCGCTTCAATTTGAGCTTTGCTTGAGGTGCAGCGTCTGTGTGATCTTGAATATAAATCAGTCCCCTCCCCTGTCGGGCACCTCTTCCCTGTCCCATTCTCCACGTTCTGCCTGCCTGGCTGGGACCCCTGGCAATGCTTATAAAGAGATTCAGCATGCAAGGCAACTTCAAAGGTGAAAGTGTGCAAGATGATGAGAGAGGGTTGACGGGGCTGATAAAGTTAAAAACTGGGGGTCGTGTGGAAATTCTCAGGTGAGCTGGAGACTTTACAAATGGGTAGCGGCAGCAACATTAATTCTGTCTGCTTTCCCTTTGTCTCCGTGTGTCCTCACATTTCTTTGCCCAGCCTTATTTCATCAGTGCTCTCATGTCCTCTATAAGTCACATTTGATCTTTTCAGAAATAGGAATGACAGTTTTTTATCTTACCGTTTCCACTTCCCATTTCTTTCCTTGTGTCGCGCTCTCCCTGACATTCAGCCATCCTCCTGCTTCCCTGTTTAACCTCAACATCTTTCCTTGCTGGGAGGGAGATGATCTTTGTACTGTGTAGATGAAATAATGGACGAGCGTGTCTTCCTGTCTTTATATACTCTCTCTCCAGCACTATTGTTGTCAAATGTCACAGGCTTACCAACTTGGCTGTCCTCTGCTTTTTGTGGGTGCAGGCGACAGGGAGCTGGAGCTCTCTGGAACAGCCTCAGGGAAACCATGAGGGAAACTGATTTTTCCTGGAATAAGGAGTCTTGACACACTGCTGCTGCTCCCACCATCCACCCATCATTCATCGCCACTGCTTTTATCTCTCTCTCTCTCTTCATGTCCCTCTTGCTTCAATTCCTCTTGGTCTCTGAACACAGTGAGGGCCGGAGTAGTGCATCACAAATTCAAATTCAACTCATTTCTGCTTGTTTTTGGAAAAAAAAGAAAAAGAATTTGCTCTATTTTTTATAAAATTAATGATTTTCAGAATAAAGGTCAAATAAAGCCTCACAGCCACAAAATCAAGTAAGTTATAAGTTTTAGACACTTTTGTTTATTATTTTATGAAGATGCAGTAACGTCAGTCATTTTGGGCAACTATAATTACATTAAACCTCCATAAGATCCTGAACTAGGTTTGTCTGATTGCTCACGTTTGTGATGCATCATACATGAGGTGTGTCCAAATTCAGGGGCCGCATCCTTTGGAGGCTGCATTCGAAGTCACCGCAACTACACTTTCCCGTTTCGAAGGCTCCTTCATATGCGGCTGACAAATGCATCCTCCTTTTCCTGGGAAACACAGGATTCAATGAGTTGATCCTTCATGGCCCAACCTACCCCAAGGTTAAAAATTATATGCCAGCAAAAAACACCAATGGAGAGCCTTTAAATGTAAGTATTGTGTTCAGCTGATGTTAACACCAAAGACTTTGAAACATCAGGTTTGTGTGAAATAAAAGTTACGTGTTGTCAAGGTTGCTTGCAACTGACGACATGTAAGCAACATGTAAACAGGCCATCTGAGAACACCTTCCTACGCAGCGTCCTCCAAAGGTTGCAGCCCCTGACATGGGACACAGCTATGGACTGTATTTTAGAGCTGCATTGAATCCTGAGACCTGTTGACTCCACATCTTTGCAATGAAGAGAATGGGCCATGTGCAGTAATCTGACAGGAATGGAGGCCAAAGAAAAAAACCTCTAAAGTAGCCAAGTGTCACCGCCTGCCAGCCTTCTCTCACAGCGCCTGTCAGCCATAGCAGCCCTGTAGTGGCTGTGTACAGTAGATGAGCTCTGGTGTTTACCCAGTGTACCATCCAATTACAGGACCAAGACATAGCTGCCACTAAGGCTTAGGCTCTCCTATAGAAACCGTGCAGTGGCTACTTCCATGTGGCGTCACTGCCAGTCGCTGTAACTCTTGTGATAATATCACTGCCATAGATACTTAGCGGGTTGCTTAAAGTTGATCATTAGTGCCATGACAAGTGTGCACCCAAAGAGGGCATACTGATGATTATATGTCCTAACAGTTGTTAGACGTTGTGCTGTGGTGTGTGTCTCCTGCTCCTGCAGTGTGGTGACAGTTTTCATCTCTTCTCTCAGGGTGCAGAGGGACTAATACTGCCAGAGAGGCTTTTTTAATAAATCCTCAATATGTCCAGAGTGCCCGGTCTCTATGGTAACTGAGGCTTGCATTGTGTATTTGTATGTGTGTGTGTGTGTATGTGTGTGGTAAAACTGTGCTTTGTCTTCTGTGTGTATTTTCTTGAGAGGCCTGTGTTTGAGGGATTTTGCAATACTAATTTTTGTGTGCACTATAAATTGAATGTTTATATTTTTCTCTAACAGAATACAGAGCATTGCTTTGAAAATAGACAGAAAAAAAAAGAAATTTGTTCATAGTAATCCAGAAATAACAAAATACACAAAATGTTATGCCACTTTATTACTTTTTCATTTCTTTCATTGCCGCAAGGTGTCTGAGTTTAAAATTATTGTGATTTCATGTTCTTTCGCCTCAGGAAGGAGCATAATGGCTAATCACAGCTCGCTTGTGGTGTTTATAACACACAGCGATCTGAAGTGATGTGTGAGGCTGCGTTTGCGTGTCACAGCATGCCTCATTATATACGCGTGAAATTAGGATGAACAGAGGTGGGAAAACCTCTGCACGAACGGAGGTGGGAAAGCAGATCACAGCATCAGCTTAGCCTTGTTACTGTTACTATGAGTGAACTGAAAAGCTGTTTACACATTCCCAGCCCAGAACAGAGGTTTAATGGTTCAATGGTTTAATGTTGTGTTGCCCAGTGTGAGGTGATCTATCTTTGTAAATGCAGAGGTGTTGAGGTTTGTCCCCCTTTTTTCAGTCACAGCTGCATATTCCTTGTATTTTCTTAACATGTTTTTCCCTAAATGTCCCATATTTTGCACTTTTCTTGCATTTTATTTGAAGTATTCTGTGTGATATCCACAACAAGCAATATATGTGGTTTAAAGAACCAAAAAACGGTAGTTTTCCATCTTCTCTCTCTGGAGCTCTAGTAACAACAGGTCAGTCAGCCAATCAGGAGAGAGGATCTGAGCCTCTGTGAACATTTCTCTGTGGACTGTGCCTTTGATACTTTCACAGTATTAATGGTGAGATTCCAGTTCAAAACAAAAAAGAATGGATCACAAAGAGAAATATATAGCTCTGAGTTTTGATGGATAGATCTGGTACTTGCCCAATAAGATAAAATAATCTGAGGCTTTTCATCTAAATAAGCTCTCAGCAAATAATTGACACCTGCTTTTATAGTGCCAGCATCAATGCAGAAATTCGAAAACCTAAGCTCTTTAAGTGCCAAACTTTGAGTTTAGTGCTAAAATGACTTTTTAGTTCTTCACCAGTGTTGGAAGCTCAACCTTGATGGATTTGTTAAGGGGTTTGGGTTTAAGCAGAGTTGGACAGGAACAGATACAAAACCTCAATATTTCTAAAAATGCTGCTTGATGTTGAACCAATCATGTGAACTGATTGGTCGAGTCCACTGTATGTTTGCACACATATACACACACACAGGATGAGCCACCATGGAAATAAATGTCTACAATGCTTTACTATAGTTCAGATGAGGTCCTTAGGTTTTTTGAAGCCAATAAGTTCTGACTAGGAAGAGCCTGCAGTTTAATTTAAAGTCATTAGTATGTACAGTGAGAGATGGAGACACACACAGTGATAGTAAAGTTTTGTTGCATTTCACAAACAGGGAAAACTATGCACACTGTCAAATAAAGAGCGAAATAAATCTTAATTTTACAGTTAGTTCCAGTCTATGATTTATTTTTATCTACATCAGTAGAAGAATTAGTCTGGATATGAACTACTCTATATAAATATCCTCAGCCTGTGATTTTTTTGTGTAATGCAGACATCTGGCTTGTGAAACAAACCCTCTTTTTTCATTTCTGAGAGACTGACACAAAAACTGCATGTTTTAGATCAGAAAGTTGACCTGATTATCTCTTTGACAATAACAAAAATAGACCACCAAACCAAATCTAAGATCAATAACCAGGAGATATTTAAAGACTGGGTAGCAGGGCTCATGCTGCCAGATATCAAAGTAAAATCTGCTTCAGTGTTTGCCTTAAAATGTTTTGAAAAATAAAAAGTATTTTTAACTTCAAAATTCTGCCTTGCTGTGTTACCAAAACTTCACCAGCTGACGTGTATTTTAAGATAAGATAAGATGTTTGATACAGCAGCACAAGAGCAACAGCACAAGGGGAATGCGTAATAATACAATAAGAATAGAAACAGATTAAATAGATAAGATGAAAATAGAATACAGGATAAAATACATACAAAAATAACATACAATGAATGAAGTCTGTTATATATGTGTGCAATATAAAAATAAATGGTCCCATTTCTAGTGTTTTTATGCAATATGTGCAAAACAGTCTTTCTTGAGATTTTTGTTATTGTGTTTGCCTCACAACCAGAACATGGATCGAACAAAAGGTTTTATATGATAAAAGTAAAGATGTTAACAGTGTGAACAGACAGTGGCACAACCTTTAATGCTCAGTTTGTATATTCATCAAGGCACAAAGAAGCATTTACACAGGTACAGCTGATGCTGAGAAATTTATGAAGGAGCTAAAACAGCACACAGAATCACATTCATCGATGAACACTTGCAGAAAATAATTGAGACCGATGGCACAGCCTTTAGTTAATATTTCCTTTGTAACGTGAAAAGTAATTTTGCTGTTTGATGCTTCAGTGTTATCAGCCCACAGAGTTCAGAAAAATCTCTGTTCATTGTCTTTGTCACAAAGAAAGACACAGAAGAAATGGAGATGTTACGACTTGACAGTTTGCATAATAAAACACCAGGCGTGTCTGCTGTCATGACAGCATGTCACTTGAGGATTTTCTGTCATCCATCAGAGTGAAAGGAAACAAAGAAAACAAGCAATGAATGTATTCACCTGAGCATTTTTACTACATTAATAGAAATGTAACAAACATTAGTGGAAGTGAAAGATGGACTTTAAGCTTGTTGGTGAACAGTTAGTGTTAGAGGCCCATAACTTCACAGTAGAACTGGGTCATTTGACAATATATACTGGACAAGCCATGGTGCTTTGTCTCAATTCACACACTTTCACACTCACACTTGCTACTTTAAGTGTTTAGGTGCAGGTTAAGTACAGCAACACGCAGTGGGCTACCAGGAAAGGGTAATTGTTGGGGCCGCTGTGGTTCAGGAGGTAGAGCGAATTGTTCATCAGAAGGTAATTCACTCCCTGGCTCCTCCAGTCCATGTTTCTAGATGCTAGTGTCCTTGGGCAAGATACTAAACCCTAAATTATTGATTAGTCAATATGACTAGAAAATCTTTATACAAGCAGTTAATTTATTATTTTTACTCAAAACATAGTGTAAAACCAGTACATGTTTTCATTTTGTTGGGGAGGAACCACCAACATCTTTTCAAACGATGAAAGAAAGGAGGAGAGAATGGTGGTGACGATGGAGGCTTCATCTCTATGTTGCATGACACAGGAAAATCAAGTGAGGTATTTTGGAAAGTGACAATGGAGGTCACGTTGCGATCGTCATTTGTGGTGAGTATTTGATTTGGGACACTACCCTGTCCAAATTCACACACTACACTGGGGATTGAGTATCTGATTTGAGGCTCACTTGAGACCATACCATATCATAGCATCCATGACTAGTACAACCATCGGCGGAACACATGTATCCAGCTACGACTTGACTGGTGCCACTGGTGTATAGCAAAACGAGGTACTGCTCAGTGTCTGCCCTGATAGAAAATAGATACAGCCAGTGTACCACAGCCAGAAAAAAACACATCACATGGCATGCTGGGTTCCTCTAGTGCTGTAAACAGGAATGTGTGTGTGTGTCCCTAGTGGGTGGTGGTGGTGGTGGGGGGGGCAAGGACACTGACTGACAGACAGGAGGCATCAGACTGTACACAACGTGTCAGATAGGGATGAGAGCTTTCAGCGGGATGTTGGCACCCTACTCTGTATCTACACAAACACACACACACACACACGCACATATGCATGTATACAGCTTTTTGCTTCTTTTTTTTTTTTTTGTGTGGTCTTTCAGCTCCATTATCTCCCATTTGTTCTGTGATGTTCCTGTATGGCTCTCAGAGATATGAGAGGCTGAGCAGCAGCAGTAATGACTGTCTTCTCGGGGTAGAGAGGGCACAGTGACACACTGCTGAAGTCACTGACCGCACTAGGCAGGAACTGAGAGAGCTGCTGATCTTACATCTTTCTGCATACCAGGACCTACAGTGTGTCTGTGTGTGTGTGTGTGTGTGTGTGTGTGTGTGTGTGTGTGAGAGAGAGGATTAATGGTGATACAAGAAGGAAAAAAGAACCATTAGTAAGTGAGTGTCTTCCTGTGCAGAAGCCATCGGCTCCACCCAAGGTGACTCCTCTCCCGTCAGGAGCCAGGTGATTTATAAGTCCTTCAGTGGAGGTATTGATATTTGGTGAGGTGGGGGGTGGGGGGGTGGGGCAGGGACTACTACTGCCAGCTTGGTTCTCCAGCTGTAGCAGAAGTGATGGAGGCCTCTGTGTCCTATTTGACTGGCTCTCTGCTCCCTGGGGAGCTGTGCTGTCACCAGGGTGCTGCCAGAGCGCCACCACATCTCATCCCATTTGAAGCTAATCACTGTATTATGAGGCTGTTAGTGCCGTCGTCACTGTGCCCTCTGCTCCATAAAAGCTCCATCAGTACAGATGTGTCCGTCCTCTTGCAGCACTGCCTGCCTCTCTGCATGTTTACTGCCAATTTTATTTCACTTATGCCCATTTCAAATGCGTCCGGTCTCTTTCTACAGGCACCGTAACAGTGCATTTTGTGTGACAGTGGCTTAATAAAAAAAAGCAGTGCACCTCCTTGGAAAAGCTCAGCGTGGAGTACGTCTTTGCTCCTGGGATGGACACTGGAAGTTGTAAGGGCCAGTCTGTAGATGTGCACTTTTGACTACAACTCTATCTACTATAGGGATTTATAATTGGAAAATAACAGTATGTACGTTTTTTTAACCTTCTTAAGACCATGGAAGTGTATGCACTTTCAAATATAATATTTAGAGCCTAATGCTCCTCGTTGACCTGTTTCAGCACAGGTTAAGATATCAGGACTCATTTTCCTCCCTTCGCTTTTTGTTGCTGCTGTTGCATGCCTCATAACCATAGTTACAGTTAGCAGAGGCAGCAGTTAATTTGAAACTTGGTTTGACACCTGAGTATCAAACACTCACTGCCTGTAAAAACCTGTAGATTCTTTTGTCACATTGAACAGCAGCTGTGTTCAGCTTCACTCATTTACTATGAGGTAGAGTATTAACATGTCCCAAAGAAACTTCCTGTTATACCCCTTTTCCACATGTCAAAATGGATCTGTCACGTCTCTTCTCTGGGTTGATGCTCTTCTAAAGGTGTTAGAGCCTCTGTGATACGCTTGGTGCCATTGGTGAGTGTGTTTTTTTTCAGAGCTTTAGCTTTTGAGTGTAGCTGCTGTGTTTCTGGTTTAACAGCACTGTGCTGGACAGGTGACAGGTGTGTTCACACTGTCTCCGCTCTGAGAGATGTTACAGCAGGAAAAGGGGCAAACATTACTGTGTTCACCTGGGTGTTGTGTTTACATATCCATGTCTACTGCAGAGTAATTTGACCCCGGACTAAATGCTGATTGTAACCTTTTCCATTGCTGACAAAAGCCTGATGTTAGTAGGTTTTTTGATCAGTGGAAAAGAGGCTTAGCATAATCTACTTCTTCACTGTCCATCAGCGGGATTCCACACAGACCAGTCATCAGTCGACAGTAGTTTTGACAAAACATGGCCAAAATTTTAAAATGTCTCACATATAACACATGCACACTTATAAGGTGTAGCATGCATTTTAAAATGCTGCAATAAATATGACAGAGGCAAAAGTGAGTGGGCGGTAACTCGCGCTCCAGTTTTCACCTGAAGGAAAACTTTGTATTTCTTGGTGTCACTGTACCAGGGTGAGATTTCAAGAAAATTGAGAAAAAATTTATACAGATGTTGCAGCCAGAGAAATCTGCATTTTAATTTTGCTAAACTGAAAATTCACAGACTGGTGAAAACACAGTGTTATTTTACTCTAAAGTGCGATCACCATAAAACGTGTTTGGGGACGACTTTGGGGAAATCAGAGGAAATAAACTAAATCTGCTGTCATAACCCATTTGATTTCTTCTCACGGCAACACGCTCCTGCTCGTCCCTTTTGATAAACATTGCTGCTGTGACTGAGCTCAGCACGTCGCCTGTGGACTGGCATCGGTGTGGAAGATCCAGCACAGCATCCCGCCTCGGCCCAACTTCTCCTCTCCCACTTTGTTGCTCAGTTGCTTTCTTTCTAACCTCCTACTTCTGAGAGTTTCCGATTTTCGGGGATTTATAGCACCTGACACAAAATGACAAGTGATGCTTTCTAGCAGCACTTGTCACTGTTACTGAAGGAGGCTCAGGAGTGAAAGGTGTAATTTTGAAGACAGCTTACATCATCGCTTTCACTTCCTTAGGGGAGGAGGCCAGGGATAACAAAAGTCAGCAGAAGTTGATTATTATATAAATTCTGTCCCGTCTGCAGAACTGCTCACAGTGCAGATATTGTTCAGGATGAGCCAGCACATTGAGCACAATTGCTTGACCTTGCATGTTAAATATTATACCTACCTGTTTACCTGTTGGGTTGGGTTGTCGTTCCTTTTGGCCCGCATCGCTGCTGACACATCAGCAGCGTTTGTCCGTTGTGATTGGTTTAGCCCCAGGGGACAGTGCTGCTCTGAATGCCACTGTGACGTTAATGCTGCTTAAGGTCAGAGATTGTCTGGTTTGAGCTGATGTGAACTCCATGACTTGATGACTCAGATGTAGATTATTATATAGAAGGCACACACATAGAGAACGAAGGCAGTCAGGATTATGCTCTGTGTGCATTTGTATCTAAAGATTAAGTTTGACATTAAATTAAAAAAAAACTTTTAATAGTGAAATTCATGTTATTCAACTTTTCTCTTATATTAATGCATTATTAATGCATTATAGGTGATATATGCCAGATATAAGTTAAAGGAATACAAGCTCTCTTTGAAGGCAACCTAACAGATATATATATACACAGGCAGATGTAGCACAGAATCCTCTTTAAAGACTGTTTCACTGACAGTCCACCAGCATTTCACTGGTCCCTGTCCCAAGTTGTTGCTGGTGATGTAACAATGCTCACTTTGGTCATTGTCTTAACCTCAAGCCTGTGTAGTGTTGGTATATCTGCTATATGTATCACTGAGGTCCGTGAGGAACAGCCTTTTTGTTTCCCTGCATGCATGTGAAATGTGAACCTGAACCTGTGATGGTTCAGGCTGTGAGGTGACGATGGTTGTGATGTGGCAGTTTCATCAGAGAGAAAGGACATCACTGATTCACTTTGCTCTGCCTCTGATTGCCCATTCAGTTACACTCCTGCTGGATGATGGATGATGATGATGGTGAGGGCGATGTGGGTGATGATGGATGGTGGTTGATGATGACTGTGATAATGGTGACTTTTTTATTTTTTATTTCTGGGCTGCATGGCACTCTGACGCTGAGTATCTGAACACGGTCCCAGCTTCCATACATCATTCCTCTCATTGAGCACCGCGGCCCCTACAGGTGTACCCCCCCTATTGCCAGAGTGACCTCATCCGTCCTCATTATGTCCACATCATTTCACATGCATGAACCCACACACATACATAATCCACACATGTATAAATAGTTAACTAGGCCAGAATATCTTTTTGGCTTTAGAAAGAGGAGAACTTAGCCTCTACAATTTCTTGTTCATCCTGCGCCACTGTCTCTCTCTTCTCCAAATCTGCCCCCATCACTCCAGCTTTCCTACCTGCTGTCCCTCCCTCTGCTGCCTGTTATCGGGCCAGGTGAGGTCATCCATCTGGGGTCACAGACGCAGTGTGGCGGCTCTCCCATTTATTAGCTCCTCGTGTTGTTATAGCTCAGAAAGGCCACAGAATCAATTATGTGCATTAAAGGCCGGTCAGCTGTCAGCGGGTTAGGAGCAGGGAGGAGCACGTGGCGTAGGAGAGGGCTGAGTTTTATCTGGATAAATCTCCAGACCGTTCACCAGGAATAGGAAGAATAGGATCCGGTGTCGTCACTCGTGGAATTAATGACAAAAGGCAGCCAGATAGAATCTATGGGGAAAGTCGGGAAGGCGGCGTTTGCTTTTGTGCTTGCTGTCAGGAAGCAAAAAAGGAACCCCTGCTCTATTTCAGAGTGAAAAGAAGCCATGTTTTGGTGAAATGTGATTAAGTTCAGACTCACGCAACTGGAATTTTTTTTATATTCCTTCTTGTGGATGTTGTGGTATTTCCCGGAGGGGACAGGATGGGAGGATGGGTGGTAGAAGGGGAGAATTGGCAGTGGGAATTTCATGTAATCCCATTTGGGATGGAGGGGATGCTCCTAGGGAAATCCTCACTAGTATAAACAGGGACAACGTCTGCAGGGACAGCAGGGAATAAGGAAGCAGCAAGTAAACACTCGGGGGGAGGAGGGAAATGTTGAGAAACATATTGAACAAACTGTGGTTCAACTAAAGAAATATAAGAGAAAGGGAGAAGACGGAGGATTTGTGTTTTATTTTTGTGAGCAAAATATGACCTCAGGTGCTGGAACTGCAGCAAATGTTGGGATAATATATTTTGAATTTGTTCGTAGTCTGAAGTGTGTAGATGTTTGTAAAAGTGGATGTAGGTGTGTTTGAGGTGAGTGTCCAAGGGTCTCTCAGATGGGTCTTTTGTTGGCACTGCCTTCTTCTCTTCCTGACTGATCGATGAATTATTCATGAAGGCCAGAGTGTTGCAGCCACATACAGGAGAGGAACAGAGAGACTGGGCAGAACAAAAGCATAAAAGGGATAAGGACGAGGAGAAGACGAGGGAAGAGGTGAAAGGATTGATGGAGTTCAAGAGAGAGGAGAGGAGGAACACGATGAGAGGGTGAGGGCTGGTAAGATGAGATGAATGAGAGAGAGCTTTGGTTCTTGCCTCAAAGCATCAAAATCTGATTTCTGTCCAATGAATGAGTGAATGAAGTTGAGGAGCTGCACTGAGCCAGAGCCCGTTATCGCCACTGCTTAAGATGTGCTTGATATGTGGTTTCAGGCTTCCTTTGTGGAACAAAAGGACATTTCTTTGATAGTTACTCCAACAGTTTTTTCTAAGATGGATTCATCAGCGGGAGGCACAGGGAGTGCAGTGGTTAGCACTGTCGCCTCACAGCAAGAAGGGTTTGAACCTCAAGCCTTTCTGTGAGGAGTTTGCATGTTCTCTCCAAGTTCTCCAGCTTCCTCCCACAGATCCACACTAGGTCACTTGGGTGTATTTTCCTCAATGTCAGCTGGGATTTTATATATAGGATCATATACATTTGATAAATACTTGCTCATTTTATACCTATTCACATATATCTCATCCAGGTGAACAGAAGAGGGCCACTTTAGACCATCCCCTTATAGGTGCTGACAAACCTGTGTTTTGTGGGTTTTTTTTTTTTTTTTTGTTATTGAACCTGTGTTTTTAACAGGTTCACAACTTCTGTGAGCCCATGCTCTTCAGGCTGCTGCTTGTTACAGCTCATGTCCGTATCACCTATAAAAAATGGAGCTGGAACAAGTCACTCAATCCAAATGGTTGCAGGAGATGTTACAATAATGTAGATGATACAATAATGTAATGTATGAATGGAAGGACTGTGAGTGGTATTTGTTGGTGTGCATTTAATGTGTCTGTGGAGTTGTTGCTGATGTAGATCCTTGTGTTTTTACATTTTTTTGTATCCTCATAAAGTGTCCTTCAAAAACATGAGGTTTGATATAGTTAATAGTCAGGTTCCATTATTTTTAGTCTTTGTTAGCCAGTTATTTTAATGCTAAGTTAACATATTAGCTAGTGTGTCGTTGACATAGACAAGTCAATGAGCTGTAACTCCTGTAAGTATGAAAGAAATATATGTGTTTACTTGTGTGTTTTTCTCTGAAGCTGGTTGGACAATGCTGGCATCGTGCCTCACTGTGGATCTGAATACCTGGTATCACAGATGTGTGTGTGTGTTTGTGTGTGTGTGTGTGTGTGTGTGTGTGTGTGCCCCAGCTGTGTGCTCTGCTCACCACTGGTATGGAGCTGTCACTGATCAGCCTGAGACAGCAGACAGATGGGGAAGGAGGGAGCCGTCTGCAGAGAGCATGTCAACAGCACCAGCCAGCAGATTCCCATTAGATGCTCAGGTGCTTTATGGAGTGGAGAGACTGTGTTGTCATGAAGGGGAATAAAAAACAATCTTGGCAATCGGCACAGAAAAAAATACAACCAGACCACGGCCCTGAATGTTCAGACCATATACTATTCCTGTAGATCCAGATGAGATGGATTACAGTTCACAGCTCACATGAATCATAATGTGGCTCAGATGCTTTTTGATGTTACACTTGACCTTTGGTTTTACCTTTCTGGGATCATGTGACCACTGCGAAACAGAACAAATGGGTATTTGTGCAAGACCACAGAACTGGAGAAGGGATTATTATAACAAGATTGCTACTGTCCAGTTGGCATTTTAAAGATGGTATCTGAACATGATCTGTATCCAACAGCTGGAGGTTTAAATGCTAATCAGATGTTAGTTAAGGATTGTATTTGAATTTGAAGAACATCATTTGTCATCATCTGATGCCCTTGAAATGTGGTTTAAATAATCCAAACCTCAGGCCGTATTCAGGAAACCCTGTAATTACATGTGTCTCATATCCAGATGCAATTTAATGTACTTCCAGTTACTCTTTGCTTCATAATCCATTGTGTGTCATTGTGACATCACAAAGTTACATTGATCGCTGGTTTGAAGGCTCAGTGTCTGAATACAGGGTGTGAACATTTCTCTTAATTAATGATTATCTAATCTTATCTAATGATTATTAATCAAAGAATACATGGAGGTCGACCTTTACACAACATGGGACCTTTTAAATTGTATCTTCTTCAGTGCATTCACAACATTGAACACAGTATTTTGAGCTGCCTTCACCTCACCCATGGCACATTTCCCTTTTAAGTAGCTGATTAAGTAGTCCAAATATTTGTTAATCATAAGGACAAATGGCACTTCTGTTCACACTGCGTAGTGTGTGATCCACAGTGACCTGTACACTGTGGAGCTCAGCTCTTCACATGTAGATGATTAGCAGCCAGAGAAAAACAGAGGGCTTCTAAGGCTAATCACTGCTCTCAGAACATGTTGATGTAAGATCCATGGCTTTAGTACAATATCTTGGCGTGTGTATTTAAGTGTGATGTGCTCACATACACACACTTCACACTGTTGATGCAGTGCAAGTGACATTTAAGCAAGAAATGATGGCTAGAGAAGCTGCTAGGTGTTAAATGACTTCATGACAAAAACAGAGGTGAAAGAACACACAAAGCACATTATCTCTTATTAACAAAAGCACAAAAAGCACATGCTCTTGTTTTAACAAAAACACACACAGAACATTATCTATTTTTGACAAAAATAAATAAATAAATAAAACCAAATCCAAATGGGAGAGAAGAGAATACATAGAACAGAGAAAACAAAAGAGGAGGGAGGATGACAATTGAAGACTGAGATAAGAAGTAGACAATGGGAAATAGTAGAAATGATAAGAAATGAAGGAAAAAGATGTGATGCAAGGAAAGGAAAACACAAAAGAAGAAGGAAGATAAGAGGTAGAGCAGAGTGGATGGTGGCTGGGCAGCTGAAGAAAGGGCAGTAAAAGCTTTAATCATTAAACAATAATTTAGCCACTCCTTATCCAACAGTTTGGTCCCTGATTCTGAGGTGCAATAAAACTTAATTATCCCTGTGTATGTGCCTGTGTATTTGGTGTTGCTCCACTACCCCGAGGCACTGGGAGCCCTGCAATGGTCTCATTAGATCAGACCTCATGTGCCTATTTATTCCCAGAGGTGAGGCAGCAGCAGCGGTCATCTAACCTGCTGCACTGTACTCTGAACAGCTCCCACATTTAACCCCTCGTACCTGTCCATTTCTGCTGTCATTCCTCAAATCTGCCACCACTGCAGAGAGTTAGTAGCACTGAAACACAATGAGACAACAGGTGAGCATATGAAAGTCACACTCAATAGTACGGTATTATGTCCCTAAGATTAAATTACATCAAATCCCATTATGATAGAATTCTTCAATATTTTGTTTTTATTGGACATCGTCCCTAAAATGACATCCATTGTGGATGAATCCACAGCTCTCAAATTACAGCCAATATAAACGTTGAGTACCTTATCAGAAAGAAAGAAAACATTAATTAACATTTAATTGTTCCTTAACCTTATCCATACTGTGGTTACTGAAGTAAGAATTTCAAAAATATTGGCACTGGATGTAATCAGGAGTTTTGTAGAATTACCCAGTATTAAAGGAGCTATTTGTAAGTTTTTCTATTGCTACATAACGTCTAGAGGAAACTTTGTGAGTCCACCATCAAACTTCATTCCTTTGCACATCCAGAGCTTTCTCCAGTGGTGGAAAGAAACGCCAATGTGTTGCTTCTATTGCTGACATTTATTTTCTCCTGCTGAAGTTGGAATGCTCACCTCACCACTCAGTCACTTTGTAGCATCCAGACTACCTTAAAGAAGTCGCACTGCTCAGAGGATGTATTATAGCCAGAAGCTCTTGGCAAGATTGGTAAATTAACAGCAGTTTCTTCTAACGATGGTTACATGGCTAGAGCAAAACTTACAAATGCTCCTTTAATGTTCTTGTTTGTTAATATGGGTTTTAATGGAGTCCACCAAATAAGTCTCAAATAGCCCGGATGTGACACAGGAGCTGGTGCTTGTGCACATGTTCACATTGTTTGGCTGCACTGTAAACACCAGGTCCATGTGTTGCTCTTACGACAGAGCAATTTCTCTGGTTGCTGCCCCTTGTGGTTGATGTGTAATTTTGAATGTAACTCTTGGTCTTAAAGTCCAGCACTATTAACATTCATTTGTCATCACCACCATGTAACACAGGTGTCACCAAATTGGCCAGGGGGACCATAACATGAGAGAGACTTCACATACCCACACTCTGGCCCTATAGCTGAGCCCCATGTCCACCCTGTCACTCAGAACCATTGTAAATGGATGCTAACAAGGGTGGATACGGAGTCACTTGAGGGTTAGTGCTCCCAGAAACCCCTCTGTCAGGTTTCCAAGACTACCTTGATCTCCCCTCTCCCTCCCTCTCTCTCCCTCTCTGTCTGTTGCTTATCCGAGCGTAGTGGTGCTAAAACATCACCGGGGCTCTTTAATTGGCTCTGTCCTGCAGAAGAAAACCTATCTATCTGTGAACACTGACATGAGAGGCGGAGGGGGCACCGGTGGGGTTGTGTGCATATGTGTATGTGTGTGTTTCAATGAGGTAATGGGCTGCTTGAACAACTCTCTTCTTGAAGCCCTTTTCATTTGCTGTGTTTCCCACAGACCTCCTAATGGATCCAGCTATTTTTTGTGGAGTGACCTCTCTTTCTGCTGCCCTACTTCCCAACACAGAAAAGGCCACTTCACCCTGTGCTGGGGTCTCTCTATATATGTGTGTGTCTATGTATGCTATTCAGTTCTGAGAGCCCTTCTGCTCCTTCTGTCTGCTCTGCTGTGGAGGCCGAGATGCGTGGAGATGTCTTGGGAGTGGGTGTGGGTATAGCGACCCTCTTTACTTGCTACATTATTTATTCCTTTTTTACTACAAACGTTTACTCCATGTGACATTTCTCTCTTCTGCTGATGCTGTGCAGAGGAAGAAGAGACAGAAACATCTGTCCTTCACCGTTGGAGACCTTCTTTTCTGTCTGTCCATCAGTCTCATTTTACAACCAAATCATCGTCTACATCGCTGTTCTCTCTTTGTGTCTTTGCTTGATGTTGTTCTCTCAGTTGAGTACATTCATTAACTGGGCTAAAGGTGTTTCTTTATAATATTCAGTTGCAGGATTGCATTCAGCTCAAATTGAACCCCCAGCAGTGGTTAACTTAATATCCAGTCAATAGCCAGACTGCTATATTTGCTCCCACCTAGTGGTGGTTCACACTCAGCACATTTGTCGACACTGGAGCTGGGTAAAATCAAATTCAGCTTTCACTTCTGCTGATTTAAAAAAGCCAGATGTTCCTAATGAGCAAATTGGCTTTTTTGTTTATTTTCATGATGTATCACTATGGCACATCATAATGTTGTTACTCAAGTGGCTGAAAAAGTTAGAACCCCCCTATTAGAGATTTTCCCTATCAGCAAAATCAAAGTTGAAGAGCCCCCACATCAAGCATGAACACATGAACATGAACAATCACAAGACAATCAAGTGTGGTTTTGGGCCCAAGAATGACAAAATACTTGTATAAGCTGGAGGGTCTAGAGTTTTTTTGTACTTATATCACCCATTGAGAGGGAAAATTACCTTAAATTAAAGATGTTTTTTTCACTCAGATGGTCTTTACAATAACTCCTTAAATGCGTTTACGTTATCTATCTAGCTCTATTTTGGAGCATCTGTGGGTGGGATTTTTATTTACTTAAGGATTTATTAATGAACAATTAAGAGCAAAATGTGCCACAGGCTCATGGTTGTTTCATGACAGGCTGTTCTGTGCTTGGTCCCTGTCCGACTCTGCTCAGTGCTCTGAGCTGTTGAATTTTCTGTTTCTGCTTAGAACACGTCTGAGATGAGCCCGACTCTGTGGCGTTTAATCCTTTTTGTCGGCAAAAACAATGGGTGTGAAATCACACCACGCACGGGTGTCTTCAGGCACACTTTAATCGTGTTACAGGCCCACAAGCTCAAGGGGGAATTTGAATGCGTCTGTGCTGCGTCTGCTGTGTGCTCAGGCGTGTGTGTCTATGGCAGAAGATCATATTTAATGTCTTAATTAAGGGGAGATTTATGCAAATGAGGGGATTCGCTTCTATTTCCCTGTAAGACTGTTTTTTATCCAATCTAAGGATGTGCAGAGAGATTTCAGGGCGTTTCCAATTGAAAAAATAATTTTGGAGTTGCTGAGATAAGAGTTAATTGAATTAAAGAGGCACCCTGGGCAAGATCTGCTTAAATATGAGGATGTGCTTTATGTGACTGAAATCAATAGCTAGAGCTGTCTCTCAGTTTTAGAGCAGCTTTCTAGTCTCACATTTTTCTACATTGTCTCAGCTAAAAATATTTGTTGTTGCTTCTTTTCCTGTATGTTATGTTTTGGGTCTGTTTTCAGGAATTGTTGAAAGGCTTGCTGGGAAATGTAGGCGTTTACTAATTCAGTTAGAGGTTGATGATGCTAATGAGGAGTGAGGGGAAATATGGTGCACCCACATCACAAATTGCAGCATTTTTTTTGCTAATTTCCTGACACTCCTGACTCATACTCTATTGTAAAGGGTAGATTACACTACAACTGGAGTTCATTTATTTTCCCTGAAACAGCTTCATTCACAAGCTGCACAGAGACGTCTTTGTGTTTGAGCTGTGAAACTGAGCTGACAGATCTCAGTCAGCCCTTTTTCTACCTTTTCACATGCGCCGTGTTGTTTTAGGAGCTGCTGGTTGTTTGAACAACTCCGGTTGGAAGGTGAAGACACATGCTTAAATATTTCAGCGCTGTAGACCTTCACACAGTATATACACTGTTTGGAGCAGACTTCAATATTGACTGTCTGCAGGGGGTTGTTTGTTCTGGACTGTAGCTCCCCGACTCCACTCTGAGTCGGCTCTAACCAGTAGAAGTCAAGTAAAACACCCTGAGAAAAAGGAAGAGATCGATTCATGTTCCTGGAGAGAAGGGTTATTTTTCTTACATGGAAAACAAAGTTTTGCTGATTCTGGACGAGACAGATGTTTCTAAACAACTTTAACATTTTTCCTATGCATTATTAATTCTTGCAGCATGATTAAATTATGTCCCCTGTCCATTTTCCACCTTGAGTTTTGCAGACTGTATCTACTGTTGGATCTTTGAATGACACATGTGCAGTTGTTTTAACTAACCACCAGAGGCCACTGCAACCCAGTTCTGTTGCTCTTTTAACCTCTGAGTGTTCAGGAGTCAATGTAGATAAACTGTGACTGTTCACACTGTAAGCGCAAAATATGGTCACAACAAAAAATGTAAACAGTTGTTTCATTCATTGTGTTTTATTGGTTCCCAACATCAGAAAACAGG
Source organism: Rachycentron canadum (assembly GCA_038496675.1). Classification (NCBI taxonomy): domain Eukaryota; kingdom Metazoa; phylum Chordata; class Actinopteri; order Carangiformes; family Rachycentridae; genus Rachycentron; species Rachycentron canadum. The sequence goes on along the minus strand of CM076648.1, from coordinate 21,272,361 downwards.
TGAGAAATCTGCTTGTGAGCCTTAAACAGAGGAGCTTCTGGATATTATTGCTGTGATTTGTCTTGTTCAGTCCTGCTTCAACATACTGACACTTGTTGATGTGACAACAATGGAAACAAACTGAGACGAGGTTTTTTAAAAAGAGGTTTTGGAGGCTGAGTCAACTCGTGTTTTTGTGCTGCAATTTTTACACAATTAATGCCAATAATCCATAATGTCTTCATCTTTGAAGCTGGCTCATCCTATCTTTATTTAAGACACGGATGTCTTTTTTAATGAAATGAGCCGTTTTGGAGAGTCTGCAGTATCATGTCTTATGAAACACTGTGAGAGGCTCCTGGCCTCCCACTGGGAATATTATCCCCCTTCTTATAGGATTTTATTTGTCAGTGGCTCTCTGCAGTCAGATGTATTAACACCCAGCTTCTGTGAGTCTAATCCCATAAGTTTTTATTTTGGCTAGTTTGGACTTTAGAGCTGTCTCTGCCCTCCCCCCATCATCCTGCCACAACCTCAAATCTGTCAAATCATTGAAGTAAGGCCTCTCTGAACTGCAATTGTAAGGATATTGTACTTTTTTAACATCAGTCCTCTCAATTAATTTAGAAAAAAAAAACAAAATTTAATTCCATGTAAACAAATTAACGTAAGCAAATGGCACGTGAGGACATCACAGGCTCTAGATTAGAAGCCAAGGCCTCACGATTAGCCCCGACTGTCACCGAGAGCAGGTTGGTGTCCAAAAAAGCTTAAGGCAACGATAAAGAGATAGAGGTGTGTGTCCAGGCTACCATCACACATGCTTGCTGAATCAACTTATTTCAGGTAACGTCTAGAGTCACAAAAAAATATTTCCTCTTGTGTTTGAAGGCTGATTGAGGTCTGCTGGAGTAGTAGTGTGTGTGTGTGTGTGTGTGTGTGTTGGGGGGGGGGGGGGGGGGTAATTGCCAGTAAGTGGCTTAGTGGTATCTCCACGCTGTTCTTGCTGATAAGGCTGTATTCTGTCTACCGTTTCTTGTAAGACCGATAAGAACGCTCCTCTACCTCCACCACCCAAGCTGAAATCACACTGTCATAACAGCAAAACATTCAATTTAGTCAGGGAAAGATAACATTAGCATTTTGCATGTTTCCAGAGAGTAACCTGTTAATCTGTTTTGTTGAAGTTCACAAACACTGAACCTTCAATTAAATGAGTAGTACTACGCTTCACATGGTCTTGATCAGTGTTTTAGTGTAGAAGAAGACTTGCCAACTTCAACTTGCCTTGAAAGTCTAAACTGTGTCAACCCACTGTGATGTTACCCATTAGCTTGTGAGCTGCCATCGTGAAGTCCCCAGGTTGTAATTTGGCCGTTTTTTTATAACCATATATGGAGGAGAAGGTGGTGCTGAGGAGGAGTGAGGGGTGGATCTGACCTGCTCTGTTCTCTATCCTGATTGTCAGGCAGGTCACTGTGTGTGGTACAGTCTGTCAGTCACAGGGTAGCTACGCCCTGATTCATACCTTGCTTTATGAAGAAGACTTGAAACGAAACAACTTGAAAGAGACTGAGACCATAAACTCATTAGGAAAACGTTTACTGACTGAATAAGTCAAGTGAGCATTAGGGACATTTTCACATAGACTTCAATACAATCTGATTTATTTTTGTAACCAGTGGAGTCGCCCCCTGATGGTCATTAGAGAGAATGAAGGTTTAAGACACTTCAGCATTTGCTTCGCTTTACCCAATGTCTATGTTCATTTTTATATACAGCGTATGGTCTAAACTGTCCAAAGCTAATGTGAGTCTTCCTCCTTTTCCTCTGCTCCTCGTCCCAGTGTATGTACAGTTTACAGGAAATTTGACAGTACTTTAAAACATTTTATGTTACGTGAGCTTAATGGTTAGTTTTGTAGCTGAAATACAGTCTAGTTTTTGTTGTTGTTTGGCAGCCATTTGCATTTTTCATTAAATAGCCTGTAAAACTTTGCATTAACATACATACAAAACTTAACATAAACACGACTGGTTCAAATGGCTACAAGCCTGCAAAGAGTTTTCACCTACTCCACAGCCGTACTGAGCATCTTTAAGCTGATTGTTTTGGTTTTACTTCACGGTTTTAGTTCATGACTAAAGAGCCAGATATTTTGGTTGGATGTTGGTGGAGACTAACCAGAGCTAGTGGAGGTCAGGTGGACACAAGCATAACTCCAAGTGGGAGATCATTTCTGTTGGATGTGAAAAAGCTACCGGTCCCTAACATAACATAACAACATAAGATAATGTGTTTTTTTCCAGCTATTTATGAAGTGCGTTGATACAGCTTTTGAGGTGTCCAGCCCTGGACTTCTGCATCAGACGACTTGTCTCCCTTTGCTGATTGAGCGTGGACTGACTGTCATGTCCACCAGCCGGCTCAGAGCTCTTTTTAATGCTCTGCTGTCGCTCTTGCTGATGCTGCGGTCACCCTGCAGGCTCCAAATCAAAGGCACTTGCGTCGCAGAGGCCAAGCGCAGATGTGACATGCGGGAGTGTTACTGCTGCAGTCTCTAATAAAAACTCTTTTATCTCAGTGTGCCCAACTTCTGGTGTGTCAATGCATAGTCTTGTTTAGTGTGCGACACCCTCCCAGGGACTTCCTGTGATCCCTGTGGTGACACATCGACGTGTCAGAGCCTGGAAATTAAAATATATTCATTGAAATGCTAATGAAAACATAAGATGCCATAACGTGGCCTAACCCTAATGCAGGGGTTTACTCAATGTTTATTGGCACAATGGTGAATGGTGAATGTTATATTATGTTTGATGACTGATACATTCCAGTTATAGTTATTTTATTTCAGTCCATGTGCACAGCAAACACACACAAAGATAAAATAAACAAAGCACTGAAGCTACAGCTTGTGACACCTTCCCTCTCTACATAATGTTATATGTTAATAGGTTAATGTCACTACATATAGGTTAGTCTCACTACAGGTTAATGTGTACAACAAAACTTTCAGTATACCAAACATATGGAGACTTAATAAAGAAATGGATTGTTAATGTCTTGGTTTTATGGTTATTTATCACTATATTTCTGAACCTTTTTGTAAATTTGACATGTGAAATACACACTCTTAATTCACTGTCACATTGTCACAAGTTTACCCCTTTGACAGACATCTTTTTATATTAGTCCTGACCTTTGATTTTTTAGACATACTTATTCCCCTAAGTTCATATGGGCTCTATTTCAAACAGCCTTTAAATACATTCATTTTCCATTTCCATGTTCACAAATCTGTTCCAGACGTTTTGTTTTCATGGCTTCAATGAAAAATTTTCAAATCTTCTGTCTCAGTTTGATATTAAACTTGTTTTCACTCATCCTTCTTCATTATTTCATATTCCAGTCTGGACCTCCATCTCTCACCTTTCTTCTCCATCTTCCCCTCAGCGCCAGTCTTTCATCTGCATGTGCTGGCGTATGTGTTGTATTAGTCTTTGCTGGTGGTCCCTCAAAACCTCTGGGGGTCCAACCACATACCTGCCTGTTTACCTAGCAGCCCACTCTTCTCCCAAACACTACTGCCCTCCCCTTTAAATCAACAGGTAATGTGACGAAAGGTTGCGTCCACTCCTTCTCTCTCTCGCTTTCTCACTGCTGCCATTTATTTACGTTCAGCCTCTCAGCCCGCGACAGTTTGCAGGAGCATTAACTCCTTGTGTTGGCTTATTGCTTTTGTTGGCAAGTATGCCTGGCATCAGAACAACCAAATAAGTCCGTCATTCACTGCAGAGCTGTGTGCAGAGCTGTGTGCAGAGCTGTGTGCAGAGCGGCGGCAGCCAAGCAAAGCACGGCCCTGGGTTTTATGGCTAAGTGCTTTAGAATAGACTTAGTTCACCGTGTTCAATTTATTTGATATATTTTTCTTTTCAGGTGAATGATGAGTGGCTCAATTTATTCAGTTTGACTGTACATATGACACCTGATGTCCTTTTGCCGTGCCTGTCTTGTCTCTTCTGTGCCTCTTACCCCTGATGCCTCATTACCCGCTGGTCTATTTATACACCTTGTTATCCGTGAGTGAAGCTTTCCTGGCAGGAGTTGCTGAGTGGTGCCAGCCCGGGAAAGAATGCCCGTCCTGGGCCTCTGCGCAGGGCACAGCCCGGGCCCTTGCTCCTGGAAGAATTGCTCAATGGCACTCTTTCTTCCACAGCTGGTTATGTAAGCGGCTGACCTACTCAAGCTGACACAATGAGATGATCTGCATGTGTGCATGTTGGACAGTAGAAACAGTTGCAGAACACTGTTCTTCGTTTAAACAAGAGGATGAGGAAAAAGTAGATGAGACTTGGATTTGTCTTGAACTCTGCTGACACCGAGTTGAAGATATTCACTAGTTAATGATACGATCTAGGTTTGAGGCATGTTATAAAGAGAGCTGTGCACTTTCCAGTATGACTTCAATTCTGCACCACAGCTGCCAAAGAAACAGTGAAATTTGAAGATTTTAACCTGAGGCTGTAATAGCTCAAATTTAAAAAAGGGTCTTGGAGTTGGAACCCTTGTTCTTATTTATTGCTGAAATAATTTGCCAATAAACCAATAAATAAAATTAATCAACAGTTGATCAGATGTTTTGATGTGTTGAGCAATAGTTATAAATTGGGTTTTGGAAAAAAAAACAAGCCACTAATGAGCTATTTTAGATTATTATCTGACATTTAATTGACCAAATATTTGATCCACAATGCAAATAATTTTTAGTTGTAGCACAAGTCTTGCTTGTGCATTGTGTCCCATTATGGTTGAGATGTTCAGAAGCTTCATCACATGGGCTGTGTAAGTAAATCCAGTCTTGGGGACTAGTTAACCACATGTAAGTAAATGATAGTTTAAATATATTTTACAGTAGCTTGTTGGTAGTTGAACTACATTCATATGTGCATAGTCATTAAAGTAGGTAAATTCCTTTTGTTGTAATTTTTGTGTAGTTAATTACTGAAACTAAAAACTACTTTTAGGCCAGAAAAGGAAAATAAATAACTTTTTCTTCTTTACTGTTACTAAGTTACCACCACATACTTGACCTTTGTGTTGCACGTGCAGAAGCCAAGGGCAGGTGCTCAATAATCACTCAGTTACAACGTCATCATGGACAAACCTCCTGAATCTCAGCCTGAGAATCTGAATCATTACAGTCACTCTGAAGCCATCATTATTTACAAAACCAGCGTCTTCCCATGATGTTTTGTTTTGTTTTATGTGTGACCTGTGAGCAAGTAGGTACTTTTTGCAATAAATCTAGCCGAGTGCAGGGGGCAACCCACCATGACGTCACCCATTGGTCCGTGAGTTGCTGTTTTGAAGCCTCCAGTTTGTAATTTGGCCATTTCCACGTTAGTTTTTTTAAAACCAGAAGAAACCATATTTTGAGGAGAAGGTGGCACTGAGGGGGAGCGAGGGGTGGATCTGACCTGCTCTTTACTCTAACTGATTGTCAGGCAGGTCAATGTTTCTGGGACAGTTGATCATGGCGTAGCCACACCCTAATACATAAACCATGAACATCATGTTGTATTGAAGAAGACTTGAAACTAAAGACTGAGACCATAAACTCATTAGGAAAACGTTTACTGAGCTAATAAATAAAATTTTCTCATTGACTTCAATACAATCTGACTTTTTTTTTACAACCAGTGGAGTCATGCCCAATGGTCAGTAGATTGAACGCAGGTTTAACCAACGTCCACTTTTATGTACTGTTTATGGTCGTTTATGTTTTATTTTTTTCTGGCATGTGACTTTCTTGTATTATATTTTGTTATAATTTCATATCACTTGTACATCGTCAAACTACGTTACAGTAGTTTACAGTAGTTTACGTACTTTTTCTCAGTAGCTTTAGTTAACAGAACTAGATTTTTCCATACCATAGCCTAGCTTCAGGTCTTTGCTTTCAAAGTAGCTTCACCAACACTGAGTAAATCTCAGCAGGGAAAAAAGAATGAAATCAAACTGTTTCAAATTGCAACACAGTTTAAAGAGAGCTCTGAAAGACTTTTCAGTCTGGTATGAAGTTGTTTTTTAAAGATTAATGCTGCGTTCACAGTATCTTAGAGAAGAAGAACTCACATTGATGAAGAAAGAAGAAGTGGGTTTAAGGCTTCGCTCTAACAGCTGAAACTCAGTAAGCAGGTCAGGCTGAGAGGTAAAGGAGAAACTACAAGCTCTTAGCGACACAGTGCAGAGGAGAGGAAGGCTAATTAGAGGAGAAGGAGGCGGAGGAGGACAAGGGTGTTGAACGCCAGATGTTTAGCTATATGTTTCAAATGGAAAATAACCCAAGTGGAACCAAAGCTGTGACGCTGGTTGATTCCCTTTATGTGGCTTCCCTCCCTCCCACCTCACAGCCTTCCATTAGAGGTTGTGGGGATATTTTGCTCGGAAATTAGGACCTTATTTTGCGTCATGGACTTGATATAAATAAGTAACTGTGGATCTGACTTTGCAACACATATAGACTTTTACTTTGTGCTTGTAGGCGTCTGCGTGTTAGGTTTTACACTTTGTGTGATGCCGTGGCGTGTTGCCAGGACCATCTTCCTCTCTGACTCAGAGCTCCCACACCACCAATCATTGTGTCACATCTATAATGCCAGCTGTTGTAGAGAAATGGCTCCCCGGTGTATGATGAATGAAACAAAATGTTAATACAGTAGTAATTGACTTTCAATAAAGTGAAATAGACTATGACTAACTGCTAAGAATGATATCCACCGACGAGCAGCTCGTAGTGTTAGGGCCTTTTCATGAGACAGAACCAGTGCTGGCACTGGGATCAGCTTTTGAGATCTACTGTGAAAGCAGATAAGATGAAAGTGATTATAGGATTTCACTCCTCGGTGTCTTTGTCCTTGTGGTTTGGTCTGAGTGGGCTTTCTCTCTGGCATGTCCTTATTTCACCCTTCTGCTTTGTCCTCACTGGGTTTCTCTGCGCTGCACCGCTGCTCTTAAAGGGACATACCACACTAATATACCTGAATATAGTGAAACACATTTGAGTCATTGGCGCACGCTGGGCTGGACAACAATGCAATAACAATGCAATTATAGATTATTTTTGCCTAATCTTTGTGACATAGATCGCAATTCTTGTCTCGAGAATTGCTGATTTTTGTCTGTATCAATGTGATGAATATGAATTTGAGATTTTATCATGTAATACTACATATTGCAGTGATTAATGATAATGATGTGCTTGATTGATTAATTAAGTGATAAGTGAACAGTCCTAAGTGCATATATTCCCACTCCTTCCTGCTGAAACCTTCGCCACCAGAACCATGTAACTATTAATCATGACCCAGATTCTTCCCTCCTCTTAAACCTGACTGTAACCATCAAGCCAGCAGCAGATTAGAAGCTGCTTCTATAAATACATTTTCTAATGATAAATGGGTATGGGGACTTATTGATAACTTTATAGAGGATTAATACATGTATGAGTACTGAAAGGAGGAGGCATCATTCATGGCCACGAGTTTAAATATTTTAAGAAAGCAAACCTTTCTCCATCCAAACATTATTTATACAGCTTATCTGTGCAGGGCTCACACAGGGAGAACATGCAAGCTCCACACTGAAAGGCCCCAGGCCTGGGGTTTGAACCCAGAATTTGCTGTTCTGTGAGGCGACACCACTGCTTCACCATGTTGCCCCTACAACCTTTCTCATAGAACAAAAAAAAGAAAATCTGTGGATCAACATATAATTATGATCTGAAAGTTTTTTAACCTGAAAAACTGAAAAAAAGGAGAAAACTCTAATCTTGTTTGAATTTCATCCTGTTTGTCTCCTTCAGCTTTATGTAACAGTGAAATAATATTATGCTTAATTTTGTTCAGGGACCCCACTCGGGGATGCTTGGTGGTCCCTGAACCCCTTTCCCCAGTCTGGCAACTCCAAGCACCTCCAACCACAACATGACCAGCACGTGCGTCACTCAGCCTCTAATAAAAACACAACAGCCACTCTTTTTCCCTCTTGCTGGCCTGTGTCTGTGTCACTGTGTGTTTGATTTTAGCTTAAATAAATCTTAATAGAGTGCAAACTGTGTGTTTGCAAGAGTTTACATTCTCACACTGAAGGTAATATATATATATATATATATATATATATATATATATATATGTGTGTGTGTGTGTGTTTGAGTCTAAGTGTAGTGCAGCTGCTGATTTCTGCAAAGGGCTTCCCTATAAATCAATACAAAAAAAAACCTCTTAGATTTCTTATTACTGTGATCCTGTTGAGCCCTTGATTTTTCCATAAAATACTTCAACAGAATTACTGTTTTATTAAAAAGCCCAATTACCCCTGCAAGGGGATTTTTATGGCTGCCACTACTCATGGTAAAGCACATTTTTATTTTACATCTCACCTCATTAAGGCTTCTTTCCTGTACACTCAGAATTATGGCCATAGTTAATATGGAAATCTGCAGGTATAGTGGAAAGGGGAGCCATGAGAGCTGAGGTCTTGTTTTACATCATATTTATATTTATTAGTGTATATTTCCAGTGCTGTCACTGCAGTACAAAAGCCCCTGTGCAGATATAAATGAAGTTATAGCCACCGATTTTAATTACAGCATGTTTAAGAATTTTTACTGCAGGTGTAGGACCCGCAGTCCTGTCTGGGACCATGTGTGGAAGAATATTAAAGCTCTGAACAGTTTCTGTCTGTTGCTGCCACACTGAGCGCCTAATGAGCAGAAATAGCTTTCCCTGCTATTTTCTATGCTTTTCAGCCCGTTTCATCGATACGCTGCGGAGTGAGGCGGCACGTTGCCATGGAAACAGCAGACAAAGACGATGAACCAGGGGGTGCATGTGAGCAGGAGAGAGGCCTCCCTCGAGTAACGCTGTGTGTGTATGTATGTTTGTGGGTGTGTTTGCATTATGAATCTTGAGCTCCATATCACAGGAACCAAACCATTGTTTGCTCCTTTCATGAAACGTGCAGCTTTGTGGACACGGGCCTTTGTCTTTTATTGGGTGATACAATACTGAGGTAATATTCAGCAGCCCTTGTGTATCAGGGGCATTGCAGGACAGAACAAGCCATCTGTCAGCTTTATTCTCCTGGTGGGACGTTTTCAAAAGGCCACCGCAGTTACGAGACAGGACCATCTTTTATGTTTATGGCAGTGGTGTTTCTGGGGAGAAGCATCCTCATCACACCACTGATGCATTTCTCTGTTGGTCAGCAGCACGTCCAAGACATGCTTAATCTTAATCTTAAATCTTTGAATCTTAAAATGGTGACAAATTGCTGTGATTGACAAGTCATGATTCGAACATATCCTATCTGCTCTTCACACAGCTGATTTTGCACAGTTTTATCCTTGTGCTGGTAGTTTGAAGATAAGCACGATATGAACATGTCATCATTGATTTTACAGTACTGTAATGGCTGTAAGCGCACAATCCTCCTGGTGACTTGAAAGCAATCATCCCCTGCACATTTCTAGATTATGATTTCAATCACTGCTAATGCTTTGGCCCTCATTACTTTGCCATGAGCATCTTCTTCAGAAGATAGCGTGGGAGCTTTCTGCTCCTTGTGCAGGGAAAATTAATCACTCATTATTCTCTACAAAATGTGGGAGTCGAAACTAAGAATCCACAGGGTTTGTTTACTTCAGTACAACTCTACTAACTCAACACAGTCAGACACTGTAGAAGAGGGGATCCCAAACCTTTAGACTTGTGACCCTCAAAAGAAAGCCAATGTTTACTCAGGAACATTTCTTGTCTTATCTGACCAATGACTCTCTCTTTTTAAATTGTTTCACAGTTTTTAGAAGCTTGAAAAGGTAAAACCAGAACGGAGGTACTCTGGTTACTACATCTAACAAAGAAGGCATCTGGTTGTCTCTTACTATCAAACTGACTCCATGATGGCTCTGGACACACACACGACAGACACAGATAAATAGAAGAGGAAAAAATAGAAGTAGTTAGCTGCCGAGTGATAATGTATTCACTTTAGACATGTACTGCATCAGGTTTGGTTAATTAAAACTAGCATCAGAACACTTTGAATAAGCTCTGGCAAGTGGGTTTACTTGATTTGTTGAGCGCTGCACATGTGAATCATATAGTGTCGTCTGGGTAATGTAGTTGATATAGGGTCCATACGTATCACCTAGAAATGTAGAGGGAGGAGTAGTAAGTAAGTAAAGCCAAAACGTAATGGCACACTAAAGAGTAAAATAAAGAAGTATGGGCTCACTTCAAGCACTGGGTAAAGCTATCAAGTCCCTTAAAAAATATAAGCATGTCAAATATGCATTGGACACAGATGCCTGAGAAACATGTGTGCTTGTATCATGTGAATTTTAATCACTCCAAATTTACAAAATCCACAGATGCCCAAATTGGCTCAGTTTTTTTTTTTTTTTTTTTAACTATTTGAATTTAGTGCATTGATTTTTTTCAAACTGGGGTTGTTGATGATGCTTCAGTCAGCAGACTAAATCCATTGTTGATTAAAAAAACAATATATCTCAAATCTGGCAATTTGTAGATCAGTTCTTTTCTTTTCCAAATCTTCACAATAAAGGGACATGTTTCATAGATGATGTCATGTCTTACATATCACAGGAAATATTGGAAAAACAGTCTTTAGTAGTACGTGACTTTCTAAGTGTCATTCTGTTCGACCTCCCTGTGTGTTAAACGTGAAAAGTGTATCACATGTAATAAATTTACACAAGAGGTATTTCAAATCAGAAAAGTCGAAATCAGAGAAAAGTTACATAAAATATAGTTTGTGCTTTTTTTTAATTATCCTGTCATGCCTCAAATTTATCCTGCAACATTTTCAGTGTCCCAGGTTAAAAAAATCATAGTAAGCCTTTCAAATTCAGACATTGTGATCAAGTGAAAAGTGAAAGAAATGTACATAGAAAAAGGCAGACGCTAGGAGGTAAATGTGTCCACACAGTTTGTTCTCTGTTCAGTCTCCTCAAGATAGAGGAGTCTTCTGCCGTGGGTGTACATTCAGGACTGAGAATGGTCCTATTTCATGTTGACTGAATTCTTAGTTTAGTTGGTTCCCCTCTTCAGGTTCAATAGTCTCTCTGCGTCCAAGTCCAATCAGCCTGAGGTTACAATGACCCTCCTCCCCGACACTTGTCAGCACGCGGCCCAAAGAGAGTCGGAGGAATGGCCTCATCATACACTCGTTGAAAGAAATTAAACCCCAGAAAAAAAAACGTGGAGGTGAGAATATACTTGATGTCAAGTGCAGAGTGAAAGAGTCAAACATCAGTGGACCCTGAACTTGTGGGCCTGGTGCAGACATACATATTTTGCTGCCTGATTGGAAAGACCAGGTGATGATTCTTTAATCACCTGAGCTGTCGACCACATCACTGTCACCATCTTCATCCTCATCCTCCTCTGAGCCTCCAGCAGACAGAATGTGTGACCTCCTGTGTGATGGAGATGCATACTAATAGACTGCATTATGTCAACTCTTACGCTCCGTGCTGATCAAAGTAATTACCCTGTTTTATCTCTGTGAGACCTGGTTGGAGAAGGAGATGTCAGGAGGAGGAGAGCCCGACTGATTATAGTTGATTTGAGTCACGCCTCTCAGCTGTTTTGATCATGTACCCATTTGCCCAACGGCCATGTGACGGCTCGGTGACATCTTTATCAAGGAGCTCCTCCAATTTCATGAACTTGTTTCAATTTGGGTCGGTCTAATTGAATTTTCCAGGCAGTCTTCATTCTGAAAAATCCCAGTAAAATTGAATATCAGGTCTGGAGTCATCGGAGCAGTTTGTAAAGGGATCATAATGAGTGACCAATGAGAACATTTTTCAAGGTCATTATACGTACAGTACATCACAGAGAATTTCCCCAAACGCTGCAACGTAAAGATGTTAAATACAAACCATACCTGACAACATGAGGTTGAATACATAAACCTGAGAGCTGTTAGAAAAGGGATGGTCTGCCCACATCCTCTGACACTTTTGTGCAGCAGCTACAGATCAACCACTCAGTGAGGCTAGGAGCTTTCTGCACGATGTGTTGCGGTTAACTCTGACCTCAGCCTCTCAGAAAGACTTTTGAGCGTTTAAAGTGCACGGTAGGTGCCAAGTTGGGTTCCCCTCCAACAACTGACCCTCTCTCAGGGACGGACTGAATTAAAGGCAGCTCTGAAGGCTTTGGAGAGCATTTAGTCAGCCTCCTCTGGTCTGCGTCTGTGTCCATCAGCTCTTAACTTTCACTGCGCAGCTCTGCAGAGTCCAGTGGAACGGTGCCAGCTAAGCAGAGGTGGTGCTGGGATGCAGCCAGCTGCAGACTGGGACCAGCTCCAGAACCAGCCACCAGACCTGCTTAAATCTGCATAGAAAAACCTCCTGGTGAGCTCGGCCCCCACTTAACTCCTGAAGTGGATTTATCCTTTATTTTGTGATAATGTGTGTAATCTTCTGTTTGCTTCCTCTTAGTAACCTCATTCACTACATTTCCCAGAATGCCTTACAAAAAGTGGCCACTATTCATGTGTAGTTAACCCTTAAGGCCTAATATCTATATTTGCTCTATATTTCCAAGTGTTCCCTCAAACGGCATTGACACTACTTCCTGCTAACAATTCTCACATAGACACATCACATTTCACAAATGTGAAAATACGTTTTTTAAAAAAAAACAAAAAACAAAAACAAAAAAAAAAACAGATGTAACCACTGATTTTAATCGTTTCAGATGTTTAACAAACATTTGTTGGCAAATTATCTGAGGTTTGTGGTGTCACAATGATACGATGCCAATCTTGTTTGAATCGAAAGATTTGTACAAAGCGAGTTATGGAATGTTTTGTTTGACTCAAAGTGTTGGTCTCGTAATACATAACAGTGGAAGACTGTTCATCAGCCAACGCTTAGTCTTCTTTCACTAAGTTGTGTCAAGAAATGAAGCGTGATTTTAACACTGTTGCTTTAACTGTCATTAAAATTAGTAAAATATGATGTGAATAAGGATCAACTGAAAAGTAGAGCCAATGCTTAAATGTCTTAAACTTGCATTATATCCAATGACCATCAGGGGGCGACACAACTGGTTGTATAAACAAATCAGATTGTATTGAAGTCTATGGGAAAATGTACCTACTTCTCATTTGATTTATTAGCTCAGTAAAGGTTTTCCTAATGAGTTCATATTCTGGATGAGGCTAGAGAACAGAGCAGGTCAGATCCACCCCTCACTCCTCCTCAGCTACACCTTCTCCTCCAAATATGATTTATTCTGGTTTCAAAAAATTACAAACTAGAGGCTTCAAAACAGAAGTTCACAAACCAATGGGTGACGTCATGGAGGGTTGTTTGCTAGCAAGCTACCAACTGCCCACAGCACCGAGTAGCTGTCAAAACTCTCCATCAGTTTGTGAAACAGTGACCAAAGACTTATACCTAACTAGGCTTTGTTTCCTTGTCTGCAAATTCAAATAGTAAAACACCACAGCTGGTCTCTCCTTATCCTCGCAGGTGAATTTTGTGTTTGTTAAATATCAGCTGTGAAAAGAAGCTGATGGTTTTTGATTCTGACAGGCTAATGCCAAAACTTCACATTTCCCTTTGATGATATTCTCTCCAACAAAGCATCTTGAAGGGAACAATCAATAGAGGCGACACAGTGTCCACGCTCAGATTAAAGCCCTAACTCAGCCTCTCTTTGTGCGTTTCAGGTCATTTCCTTTTTTTCCTCATCTCTCCAGGGCGATATAAAATCCAGAGCTCAGCAGTAATAGTGGGTCATGGTGAAGTCACCCTCACTTGGCTTAAGGGCAAGAGCAGAAAGATGACCCTTCTCCGGGCTGGCAGTAATATCCTGGGGTTTCAAGGGGTTAGTACGGACCAATGACTAAGCAGGATCTTAGCCATCTATAGTTTATGAGCCTATATATATATAGATATACCTGTTATGGCTCGTTCCAATATACACTGGGTAAACTGAGATTATCTCCTGTCACTTTGGATTTCCAGTGAGCAGGTCCCTGCTGTCCCTAGGGCCATGTAAGTAATAAGTCTCATAACCACGAACCGTAACCATCCAATGGAGCCTCACATAAAGACAGTGAACAGCCCGAGTGTGGTTTGTGTTGAGCCGGCTCAGTCTCTCAACTCGTCAGCTGGCCAGCTAATTGTAAAGTACAATTTGACCACATTGGAGCTGACAGTCATTCTTCCCTTTTCTCCACACGTTTAATCCCATTTAGGGTTATAAGAGAAAGGGAGAGGTGTGGGGGGAGGCGGCTGGAGCCCATCTCAACATGCACTGGGCAGAAGGCAAAGAAACACAGCTGACAGGTCACAGTCCCAGTCACACAGTCCACATTGAGACAGGAGGCCAATGCGAGCACAATGTGGCTTTTCCAAGTTTCCAGGTTGTAATTCCATGAAGGAAAGAGTCGACAAGATGATTCCACTGTCTGTTTAATTCACAAGGAGACAGTCCCCTCCATTGGCTGAATAATCAACCTTTTCATATGTAATAATCTTTAACTTTCCAGACCTTGACAAGTAGTACAGTTCGGAGTCTGGTGAGTCATCTATCAGGGAAATCTACAGAGCAGGAAGTCCCTTCGCTCCCATCAAGCCCTGTAGGAATACTCTCCTCTTCTTCAGTGAAACCAATTATTCCAGACAGCGCTGCTCAACAAGGAATATAGAGCAAGGGAGGGAGAGAGCGTGTCCCCAGTTTCCCCTCCAATGAATGAACCAATATATTAGTGGCCCATGTGATTTAGCCCTGTATTGAGATAGGGAAATGTTATTGTCCAAATAAATTCATTGAGGCTTCACAGGGGCGAGAATGGCTCCTCCAAAGACTTCATTTAAAATCTCTGCACGCTCCTCTGCTGCTGCTGTTGCCAACGGATGCCAGCTGAATAGTTTCTGAAGAGCTGCCTCGGGGTGACTACCAGTGGATGGCGGATGGTCCCAGACCACAGATAGGCGTTTGACAGGGAGCAGCTCCTCCACTGTTTCATCTAAACTGTTGCAGCACTCATCAAAAGTTTTGCCTCTCTGCTGTTTGGAGTTAACGAATTCAACTCGCTGTCTGCTTTGAATGCTACAAGGCATATCTACTTTGACACTGTAGTCATATTGCTATGCTGTTGTACTGACAATGCTGCCAAAACAAGGAGTTCTTGAGATGGACTCACTCTCTGTGGATCGGTTCGGGCGTACATGTATCTGACATGTTCTGCATTTCTCACAAAATTTGTGTCAGGCCTTTTCAGTCCACTCAGCTGTGAATGTGTTGACTGTGTATTTCAGGCTACAGCCATTTCCAAAGTATGCAGCTAACTGCAGAATCAAATAGGCCACATTTAGTCAGAAAGGTCACTATGTTTTTAACAACATGAACAAATGTGTATATTAAACATACCAGCAAACTTTTTAAAGTACAATCCAGATTGTTTATCCTGATTTTTTCAAAGCATACATGTTAACATTTAAATGATTCCCCCTGTATAATATCCATTCCCTTCAAAAACGAACACAATTTGTACACTGTACTTTACTGGGGACTTTTCTAATGTTCAAAACCGCCACTTTCACTTTCACTTTTCCCTAGGTGTTTTAGCAGTAGCATCTGAATCCTGATCTCCGACGTCAAAGCCTTTTGCCTTCTCTGTTTGCCTCTTTCGTGGACTTCTTCCAGTCACTGATGTAGGGCATGAGGGTGTCACACTTTGTGGACTGAAAAAGAAGTTGCCAGTGAACTTAATGAAGACAGCAATTACATTTTCCGCAAACAATATTTGCAAAGGCGGCACAGAGTTGCAGTGGTTCATTCACACTTCAGTTCTGGGTGCGAACCCTGGGCCTGGGGCCTTTCTGTGTGGAGTTTGCATGTTCTCCCTGTGCCTCTGGATGCTCTGGCTTCCTCCCACAGTGCCACAGGATATTCAGGTTAACTTGATTGGCGATTCTAATTTGCCCATAGGTGGTTGTTTGTCTCTATATGTGATAGACTGGCAACCTGTCCACCTGTTCAAGGTGAACCCCACATTTGCTCAATGTCAGTTGGGATTGGCTTTATCTATCTTCATTTATTTACAGCTCTTGGTTATTGTTTTATCTTCTTGCTAAACCATCTGTTCTGTTTTTATCATAAAGCAATTTGTGGGTGTGTTTCATAACATGCTAAAATGTAGGTTTGTAGGATTGTTTGTCTGCTTTAATAGAAACAGTGTTACTGTTTCTGATATACATACTTTACTGCATAAAATGTCCTTTGTTTATATAACTAAAATATCATTACTGCATCATCACAACTGATGTTCAACACTTGACTCAAACTTATGAGACATTTTTCTGACATTTGGTGGACACAGATGATTTTGCTGCCAGATAATAATAATAAAAAAAACATGACCCCAAGACTGTAGTCACTGTGTTGTGCTGAAGTCATTCTCAGGCAGGCATATTGGAGGCTGCAGCTCCACTAATATGCTCCTCCTCAGGAAAGTTTAGCCCTTATTATTAGAGGAAAAGGGAGAGAAATAAAAAGAAAGAGAGCTGAACTGGGTCACACATTATACTGAAGGGGGAGCAGGAGAGAGAGGGGTGAAGAGCAATAGGAATATGGTAACAGAGGGTATCGGTGGATGAATCCTTAGGGAGCTCAGGGAATGGGCTGCTTGTCACTGTCTGCATCACACAAATGATTCAGCCACCAAACATGCTTACCTCCTTGTATCTGTGCTTTACACAGGACAGGACTGTGTGTTTATGTGTGTGTCTTCTCTAAGCTGATGCTGTGAAATTGGGCCACAGGGGCGATGAGCTAAAGAGGGAGATAAGTTAAGGTTCAAGGGCAGCATCTCACAAAGGCATTTTCCAAGGTTTGTGTGTGTGTGTGTGAGTCCTATACACATCTTAAGTGTGGTGGTATCGGGGTGTGCACGTGAGTGCACACTGCTCCATAAGTGTGTAGGGAGAGGAAGGAGCTGGCAGCGACGCTGATGTGATCTGACATGGTTGAGGCTTGTAAAGGGGGCCACTGTGGCTGCCAGTGCAAACCAGCGAGATCCAAACCCCCCCATCGTTTCCTCTCTTTCCTCTCTGTCTCTCCGCTTTTCCATCCTCTCTTCCTTTCCCTTGCAGCATCCCCCTGTCAGCTCTATCCTCTCTCCCTCTGTGTGTTTAGGCACTTTGCCTCTCAGCCTTTTGGGGGATCATTTCATGGCTATTTAGAACGACGGTCTTCATCGGGTCAGACATCTGTGTGTTTTTCTCTCTAATTCTCTCTCCTTCTCTTTCGTCTCTGCTGCTGACTCTCTGTGTTTCTTGCCGTTGTGATGATCACCCGCTGTCAGCTGGTGTGACTGCTGCGTGGTGATGAGAAGGTGCAGGCCTGGGCTCTTTATCTGTTACAGTGGCTGAGGGTAAAGACAAACCAAGGATATCTACCATCAAATACTAAAAATGCATACATATTCAACAAGCCTCTTTTCCTAGTTTTAATCTTTAGTATCCAACAATTACCTCCTCAATAAATTTCAGGCAGTTAGTTCCACATCTTTGGGTCGTAACTGACAAAGGCTCCATCTCCTATTTTCCTATTTGTGCTGCTGGGAAAATCTATAAACCAGCAGTGGATGATCTCAGTGTAGTTAACAAGGGAGTTAGCATTGTAGCTTGGTCCTTGTCCATTGAATCATATGTGAGGAGGAGGAGCTTAAAATCAGTTAGTACTTCGGTTATGTTTCTACAGTGGAGAAATTGTGTTTTTGTCACCCTTTTGACGTGTGACTTGAAGCTCAGATCTGAAAGATAACCTCAGATGTAAACCGTAGAGTTAATTATCCCAAATTATTAAACTCTTTTTCATTTTTTTTTGTTTTGGAACTTTCTGGAAAATCCCAGTTGTAATTGGTGTGATCACTGTTTGCAAGTTGGAAACAAAAAAAAAATTATGAGAACTGCATAATGACCCAAATACTGATGAGTGCAAACTGTTTTAACTGTGGTTTAAGAGATGTGGCCATTCACCAGGCAAGAGCCAGGCTGTGACTGTACCAGGCTGTGACTATACTCTAGTTCATCATCTGCTGAATTGATTTTCACCTTTCTTTAAATTTGTCTGTCACTAAAACAAGTTTATGCACCTGCAGCGCTGAAATGTAAAATGTTTGATGTGTTAGATCAACATTAAACACTGAGTTTCACTACTAAACATAGAGTCTGTTGGAAATAAACACTACAGTACACACATTTAAACACTACATTTACTTTTCTGTTGAATAAATGAAAGAAGAAACTGAAGTTTAAAAATGGGTTGAATCCACTCTCCGTGGGGTTTTATTTCAGTGATAAAAGTAGGAAACCTTGAAAACATGTTTCAATGTTCTGCATTCATTCAGCATTCCACGGAGGGTTGTTTTATACTGTCAGGAAAATAAAGAATGGATGTTGCCGCTGCACGGCCTTCAGCACGTCTCTTCAGCACAGTCCTGTCCAATCCCATGTCCCTTGTTGTCATCACAAGGATAAACACACTGATCCTTTGTGTTTTTCTTTTCCCTCTCCTTTCCCTGCGTCTGCTTCCGTATCTGTGGCTGAATGTTTGGCTCTGGGTTGGCATGAATACTCTGCAGAAAACAGGATTAGCACAGAGCGCAGAGTGGGCGACGCGGAGCCGCATGCCTTCCTGACCCAGTACGCTGTCGGAGGCAGACCAGGCCCACTCACTAAGCTCTTTAAAGGATTGCTTACTGATAAAGAGTACACCTTCTAATCTGATCTTCCAGATTGCTACTGTCAGAAACAGTAGATGTGCATTTAGAGTGGCATCTGCTGCCAGGTGCCACTGGCAAGCTCGACAGCAAAGGAGTTGTTATTACTATTGGTTGAATGAGTCAAGGACAATGTCATTAGGATTTGAATGTAAACGATACAGGGTGTGATTTTTAAATTCGACATTTCAGTTAGTCAGGTTCAGATAATTCTATTTTCATAATCTGGTTTTATGAAAATGAAAGTAACTGGTGGTGGTGACAGGGTCAGACATTTGGAGCTAAACACTTCCAATTGAATTTTTTAGGATGAATATATAATTATATAATCTATTTGATAATTTAATACCACTACTTTTTACCATGCTTAATTTGTCTTGGATACAACATCAGCAACATCATTAATTAGCACAACTGGATTTAAAGATGTTAAACCAAAGCAAACTTTTTTTTTAAAGATTTCAAAGCAAAATACTGTGGATTAAGGTCGATTTAAAAGTAGATCTTTATAATTTAATGAGTTTAAACTTGGAAATTTGTAGCAGTTAAGATACCTTTCTATGTTATGCTACAGCCAATCAGCCTCTCTTCTGATTGATTGACTGTTTGCTGTATGATTGAATAAAAATAGAGTAGATTTAAGGCAAACACAAATCCTGCAAGCTTGGATGGTAGGTCCAGGTGGGCGGGGCTTGGGGCATGACTGAGGTTGGCAACTGCTTTGTTGTGACATCACAAAGTTGATGTTGTTGTGACGGCTGGTTTTAAGGCTCAGTTTCTGAATACAGGATTTCTCTGTAGACTGATATACTTTCACAGTATTAATATAGAACCTATACTGGTTTTATAATCAAAGAAGACATCTTTAGACATCTACCGTTATACAATATGGGACCTTTAAATTTAAGTTTAATGAACCAGTGTTTCAGTGCATCCCACAGTTAAATGCACTGTATGACTTTATCCTTCTCACTTTGATGTCAACACCTTATGAGAAAATTTTCATTTCATCTATTCACCCTGAGAGTATAAATCCTGAAAAATGTCAACATTATCAAGCTTTCATGAGTTTAAGTATGAGGTTGAATTAGTTTCTTGTTGCATCTACTTTACTGAATGCAGCTTCCTCTGGAGTGCATCAATGTGTTGAAAACATCCACATTCAAACAGAGTAACCTTCACCCACAATCCCTCACACAGCGTGAGAACGGGGAGGCACATCATGGCCGCGGGCCTCAGTGCCTCTGTGTGGAGTCAGTCTCATTGCAGCCAAATTGGCTCACGTTGAGCTGTGGCGAGGATGCTGCGGACCTTTTCACTTTTATTCTGGGGGATTTCCGCCCCACTCCAACAGTAGAGTTTGGCCAATTAGCTGCTCAGAGTAGTGATGTTGATGCTTGAATGTCAAGTATTGTGTGTGTGTATGTGTGTGTTTGTTTCCATTTTCATCCCTTCACAAACTACACTTCGAAACACATACAACAACATGTGCATACACTTAACACATGCAAACAATATTTTTTCATTCTGTCTGTTGTGTCCATAAACTGTTTGTGGAACCGCGCTCTGTTTTCAAGTGTCTGGGCAGGCTGCTGCTCTTTGTTTTATTCACCAGCTTGTGGTACAGCCCGTCTATTAGAAACATCCCCGCCAACCTCCGCCAAATTAGAGCCTTTAATTGCAATTCCATTTTGTGGCTTGGAGTCAGTGTGTTTCCTTTTCCCAAGCTGTTTGCTCTTTGAACATTTTAAAACCTCTGCTTTCAAACTTTTAAGGTTTGCTTTTTACAACATTTCATAAAATTCAGTTTGTAACCCTTGAGTTTCCATCAAAGTCTCGAGGGAGGAAATGGGGCCTTAGACTTGATTTCCTCTCTCTGTAACCAATATGTTTACATTGGGCCTCCTATTTGTTGTTCATGGTGGCGTTAATTTCCCGTTTGCCTTTGAGGGTCCTCACTGGAGAGTCGCACAACTAGTCCGCTGTCTCGGTCGTAAGTTTCTCCTTGTAAAAACAGGTGTGTGAGCACTTCACATTTAGTTTGAATTTGCCTGCCATAAAACTGGTTTTATTGGCTTTACATCATCGTGCAAACAGCGTTACATATCAAATGGAAGCTGGGAGTAAGTGGGGCTATAAGCTGGGTGGGCAGCACTTGGCAGTACATTTCAGTCCTGACACCCCATAGGCAGAAACTGGCTGTAAACGTGACGGGTGGCTCCCCCCATGGTTTCAGCTGGTCAAGGGCCAAACGCAGCTCCTTATTAAGTGATACAGATTCTTAAGTTTGCCCCCTTATCCCCGCCCCCCTCCTGTCAAATGATGGATGAAATCATTCTGGGTTGAACGAACGAAATTCATTTATCGATTACGATCTCTTGTTTGTTACTTCAAACAAAGTTGTGTGAGAATAGCTGTTAAGTGTGCTTTTCTGCAACATCAGGCATTTCTCATAATTGTTTTGCAGATCTTTTTTATGTGTTTCAGTTGTTTTATGACTTACTTGTGCCTACATCATTAAAAGTATTAAAGGTTTAACAGGGGTATGGGAACACGAGTCGATAAAAATGTCTTTCAATCATCTCAGGCTTTTTAAATTTATGAGCACACTGTGCATTCTTTTGTGAAAACATCTTGTGATGCAAGAATGAAATTAATGAATATTACAGATTCAAAATCTAAAATACTGTTAATAAAATGAAATAATTTGCTGTTAAATTGGAAAGTGCTTCTGTATCTTTGCCGAATGCTTATGTTTTTTTCTTTCTTCCTTTTCTCCTGCTCCCATTCGTCCTTCCTGTGTGACGCCGTGACCTTCTCGTCACAGGTAAGAAATGTTTTTGTGTGTCTGTTTCTGTGCCCCATGTTGTCTCTTCGCCAGCGCACTCCTTTTTAGATTCAGCTGAGTGTGAGTATCTGTCAAACGCTGGGTCTCTCGACAGAAGCTCACATATGTATGCCAGATGGAGGTTTGAGCACTGTAAGACGCTGCTGTGAGATGAATCTTAAAATGTGTGCACTGTATGTGCATTCACATTGATGCACTCATCTGTGTTCGTCAGCATCAGTGTGACTCTCTGTGTGGAAGCACAGAAAAGTAACTGCAAACTAAGTTAGTAAAGTTATGACCTGTGAGTTTAGCTCAACTCGAGGGAAGACTATGCAACTTTATGGCTTTTTGAACACAAAATGGGCTTTAAACCAAGATTTTTATACTGTGGAACATTCAAAGATTTGCTGACAGTTCAGGCAAGTTAAACAAATTCAATTACATTCACAACTACTGCAAATCATAACCCTTGTGACCCCTCATTAACTTTTCTGGCTTGACAATTTTACTCTCCTTTGTGCTACTTAGTTTTATCTCCTGCAGTTGTGGGTTCACATATGTTTTACATATATGTTTACAACATTGTCCACAATGATCTGGATTTGTCCTCAACTCAGGATAGGCCTTGTGCCCCACCCATCACCATTGCTGATTGCATTTGCCTGGTGAAAGAGCAGAGCATTTCATTGTTTCATTGTTAGAGAAAACATTGGAGAGGTTCAGTGATACATGTTTTTTAAGCCTCAGTCAGAACTAGAATCAGATGAGAAGTCTGTTGTTCACCAAATTCAGTCACACACAAACTTATCACAAAGATAAGCGCAGATAGCATATTTTTGTGTACTACTACTTGTGTAGCATCTAGCGTTTTGTGCTAATGCAAGCACTCACTCTCACTCTCTGTACTGAATCTGCAGTGGAGGTTTCAGTTTTTTTCCCCCGTCCCCTGACAGGATTTCTTCTTTAGGTTGGTGTTGCATGAATCCCTGACTGTCTGAATCTGTTTTTTTCATTGGTTCACTGCAGTTCCAAGGTGGAAATACTCAGTCATGGCATTGACTGCTTATTGCACGCATTATATGTCTTGTGTCCTATAAAAAACACCATATGGACGTGATTAAAAGAGCCCAAAACCAAAAAAAGTCATTGCCCTTTGGAAGAAAACATGAAGCACAGTGATGTCACAGGCTTTGACAACCAAACCAAACCCCTCACTATGAAGCCTTTTGTCACCATGTGAGTGTTCACGTTTGCTGCTGACAGTCTAGAGTCACAATTTACACAGCTGCTAGAAGCATGCTGGTTTTAGACATTGAAACAAAGGACTGTCACTGTCGATCTTCTTGGAAGGACAATCTTGAAAGTGTAGCTTGAGAGGTTGAAGTTAGCTGATACAAATTACTTAAATTAATACTGGATACTGGAGCTTCCTTAGCATCAAATATCATAAAGGCCAGTGTACATGCAGGCTCATTGAGCTTTGACTTTTCTAGTAAGCAGTGGAGCAGTTATCAGGGCTGAGGAATGATACCACATGCAAATACCAACTGTTTCATTGTCTCCCATGAATAATGCATCAGTGGAGACAGTCACCTCAATAATCCTATTAGCATTTTTAATCCATGATCTCTGCTCTCGTCAGTTTGTGATTTTGGTCTGCCAGCATCATTCAATTGCCTCGGCCTCAAAAAAAAAAAATATCTCTGGGCCTCCGAAATGCGTTGAAATCTCTGCTTATTCCTCATAGGTGTAGATTTTATTTATTTCTTTTTTCTAAGGAGTCTATTTTATCTGGCAGTTCAAATGCTCTTGTTTGCATGCATCAACACACTTTAATCAGACTTTGTTGAGTATACTGTACCAGTATACTGTACCAGTACTGTACTGCATGACTGGGCTTAATGCTTGTGTAACAGCTTTAGAAGCTCGACTTTGGATCAAACGAATGCTTTATTTATTTTTTTCTTCAAATTCTTCATCCCTGCATCCAAACGGCCGCAGTAATGAGCAATTAGCTGTGTAAATGTACTCCAGAAAGTTTTGTTGGCTATGGCTCGGTGTGGATGTATGGACTCGATAATGAGCTGTGTATTCCCATGCGGATACACAGCACATTGAGAAACATCTCAGAGCAAAAGAGGAAGTACATTCTGGGTGTCTTTTAATCGCATTTGTCTCTGTCTAATGCCAGAAAACCGATACAAAATGCTTCCCTTTCCTACCACGCCCTGAGGAAGACCCTGTTGTGGTCAAAACCGGTCGGCCCTCTTTTACTTTCACGTTCCATATTTTAACCTGAACAGTCATAACACAATAAAGTCATTTTAACCACATCCTTGCTTCTGTGCCTGAAGCAAGCCCAGTTTTGTTTGATTATATCCCTCATCGGCCATAATAACAGATTTTCATAATAAAAAGTGAGTAGCATGGTGCCGGAGACGTTGTAGCTGTTTTCCCTTAGTTTCACATAAGCTGGTTTGGTCAAGATAATTTTACACTTTTGTTTTTCCCTCTGTACAACTTGAGGTCATAGTTTGATGTCCACTGTGCTTTGGTAGGTGACATAAATCTGGACATGGAAATTAATCAGGGAATGTAAACAAGTTTTATGACTAAATACATTTGTTGGGAACTTTTAATAATCAAAAGAGGCAGAAAAAGGGATGAGTATGAGGATGAGGGATGTGCATAAGCAGGTGTCCTGGTTTGAATTCTGGCCGGTGTAACTTTTTCTTGCATGCAGAATAACAGGTGCCCATTTAATCCATGTAGTCTTACATAGCGCATATATTCACATAGCATTTTATTTTCAGAAATTAGCTTAATTTGAAGTTCAGCTACAGAGCAGGTTTTGTTTATTTATTTTGAGAGACCTGTACTGATACTGAATGTATGCTGTGCATCTGTACATATAGATAGATTTAACCATGTGGTCTATTACTTTCACAGCCAACCTGTCAATGCATCTCCAAGGGAAATCTACATCAATTTTTAATGTACACGATGTTGTCCGCATGTGTAGTGATTTATATTTAGAAATTAACTCATTCTAGTTATAGTATTTTATATTTGTGAGCAGATGCACCATAATTTCTTTCTCCTGTGTGCATGTCCTCTATCTATCTGCCAAATCAGGGCAGGTACAGAATAGAATTGCTCGTCATTTATTGTTCAGATCTCTGTCCTGTATTTTTCATCTCATCTCTTCATTCTTTTTTGATCCCTCCTGAAACCATCTACATCTCTCTCTTCACTTTCAATTCTCTCTGTCTCTCAAAACTGTATCTTCACTCATCTGTCTCCCTTTTCTGTCTTATTTCATCACTGAGAAAGAAAAAAACAGTAAGTGGTTTTGTGTCACAGCAGTTGTGGGGTAATTGCTATTTAAGCCTCGGGGCTCACATTACACCGGCTGGTTTATTGCAGCTCTGTTACGTGATGCAATTTTTAAAATCTCACCCATATTGATTTTTCTCATTTCTCCATTAAGAAACAGAGTCTGATGTAGCTGAATGTCACTTGGAAGCTGGTGGGTTTTTTTTTATATTTAGGCCATGCACCAGGATATTTTCTGAACATCTGCAAGGCATAAAGGAGGTCACATCAGCTAATATTGACTCGTGATCATTAAACATATCATTTGGAGCATTTTCCAGCATCAGCCATGGCTTTGAGGCTCTAATTTATGCTCTCAGACATTAAGTGTCCTCTCCTTCACCTTTATTCATTCATGAAATATTCACTGCCGTCTCCTTTGTCGAGTAAGCACAGCTAAAACTGTGCTAAATGTTTAACATTGTTCACATCAAATAGAGAAGAGTCCTAGAAATCACAGTCGTTTATTGATTGCAGAGTAAAAAAAAAAAGAAAAAAAAAAAACATGTCCAGTGTAATGTGTTCACATGTAATTCCACCTTTAGCTAATAGGTTTTAAATGAGCTGTTACAGTCTGATTAGTGCTGGTTAATTATGCAGACTTCATTAGGATGTGAATGAGGAGACAAGTTCATTGTGTTTCTGCTTCACTTTCTTTCACTAGGTCAGAAAATGCCCTTCCCATGTCCACACACACACACACACACACACACACACACACACACACGAACTGTGTCCATGCTGACTTCTCCCTGGTTTCCTTATCTGTCACCCCAGTTTACCACAGGGAGACTGTTGTTTGGGTGCTGCTGTCTCCTCTGTCTAGCTTGTACCCTATGTCTGACTCTGTGTGTGTGTTTGTGTGTGTGTGTATGTGTGCACTGTGTGTAATTTTTATGATATTCCTCTTGCGTTTTTCTTCTGTTCACGCTACACAGGTCGTGTTGTTTTCAGTTTTTTAGCAGATGTGTGTCTGTGTTTGCTCTTGTCCTTCTATCTTTGCGAGGATCAATTTAAGTTTTCCACCTTGAGGAGAGGGGACAGTGTTGGAAAGGGAGGCCATAAGTCAGGTCTTCAAAGGACTACTGGGGAATATAATTTAGGTTAAGGTTAGGATAAAGGGCTTGCATCTGGCATGTATTTGTGATGGCCTAGGTTAAGATAAGGGAAATGCAGCGACGTAATGAGTCACTTTGTGTTTGTGTCACATCTTGGATTCACTCAACTTATGTTTTACCTCCAGATAAAGTGGTATAGATAATCTTTACAGTCTGTCTGACTGTGTGCTGCTAGTGTTTCCATGGCGATTACAATGTTATTATAACTGATAGGAACAATGGCCAAAACTATGAAAATCAGATCTGTTATTAATACAAATTTTCTTTTATGTCCAGTATGAGCTGATGAGTTGAAGTTATTTGCAGTGTGTGTGTGTGTGTGTGTGTGTGTGTGTGTGTGTGTGTGTGTGTGTGTGTGTGTGTGTGTGTGTGTGTGTGTGTGTAAGAACAGACAGCTTACAGCGATGACCTGTGGAAGTGACATGTGACAAAAAAGTGACAGGATGCCTCCACCCACCCAATTGCCCTAGAGACCCCATTTAAATCACACATACATACACCCACACACACATGCACACATGTGCCACAGCTAAAGCTGGGCAAGAGCACAAACACATTCAGCGGGATCCAAACTGACACACATACACTCACACACACTCTCTCTCTCTTGTGTGTTGACTCTTCTTTATTTTCTTGCTTATGTATCTCAGTCTTATTTCATGTTTCATAAACAGAGCTTGTTTCTCCTCCTCCCACTCATTCTCCTGGGCTCATCTGTGTTGAATATGTAGTAGGTGTGTTGTTGTTTATTTGTGTGTGTTTGCCCTGACATTGTGTGTTGTGTTAGCTAGCGTCACTTGAGCCAGAGCCCTGCTGGGCTTCATGGACTCAGCTCCTTTCCCCCTGCAATCCAGCCTTACAGCACTGCCACTGTTCATTACTGTAACTAAGTTGTGTGTGTTGTTTGTATGTTTGTGTGTGTTTCCGTGTGTGTGTATATGTGTGGAAATAGCCCAGTGTGTAGGTCAAGTTGTAGATCCTGTGCTGTCATGGAGGAAATGTCAGGCCGTTGCTCCTGTTAGTGCAGCTCTTGTCAGTGAGAGCCCACTTGTTCTGCTCTGCTAACTCGGCTAATGAAAACCATCAGCAAAAGGGATTGTGTGTGTGTGTGTGTGTGTGTGTGTGTGTGTGTGTGTGTGTGTGTGTGTGTGTGTGTGTGTATGCACGGGTACAGTTGCATTTCATTTACGATGCATAAATATTGAAATATAGAGGCAGAGGCTTGGATGGAGACCATGGACGTGGTTCACTGTCAGTGTTTGAATGCATACATTTTATTTCATATTGGCCAATTGAATTAGAACAAAAAGAATAATAAAGCAGGGACTTTGAAATAGTTATTATTGATATTGTTCTTTTTATTTTGGAATTTATACTTTTTTCAAATGAAGTAAAATTTCTAAATCCAGATTAAACTCTCTCTTGGGGGTTGTAGAGGGGCAATAACAAAACATTTGATGTTGCACATCCTGGTCTGTATCTTTCATTAATTTCCTTTTGATTTGTACATTAAAAAAGAAACACACTCTGAGTGTTTTCTATCTCCACTAAGGCTTCATAAACTGTTATCTTATGTTACAGTATAAAATGATAAGAAGCATTTAATCTGTCTCTCGACGTCCAGCAGCATGACAATATATATAATAATCAGTCAGGCTAAATGGATTGTCTGATGTTGGTTTGTGTTTTGTACCTAACAAATAGATAAATTGTGCCAAATACTCATGACTGCTCTGTGCAGGAGCATTAAAATTAGCTTGGAGTAGATCTTCATTTACTTTGAACTGCTCTGTGCTTTCGTGAGGTTTCCTAGCAGGCACCAGGATTAATGTAATATCAAATGTCAGTTGATGTCAAAATCCAGCACTGGCTAATTGACATTGTGACATTCAGCAGATATTTAGTAAACATTGGGTTTTGCTTGTTAATAGAATCTCAATATGTTTTTTAAGATGGCGTCAACTGACTCTTAGTCACTTACTCAGCTTTCATCAGTATTCTACCTCAAGCTAACATTGACATTAGATGTTGTCCAGACATTGAACTGTAGTTCACCAGACATCACAACTAACCTACATTCAACCAAATCTTAAAGTCTTGTGATGTAGTTGGCAGCTGTGTGTCTGCAGGGTTTATATCAAATAGGCCTCTAACAATTTGGCAAGCAGTCGTGTAGGCCAGGGCTATGTCATGAGCCAAAACATTAAATGTTGCCCTGTGCTAAGCTGCTAATTACTTGGATCTTATCCATTGGCCCAACTTTCCACCAAATTTTAAAAAGAAAGAACAACAAACAGACAAATGGAAACATCACCTCCTTGGCAGGGATACTGTAAATATTTGTACAGTGTTCAACCAGACAAAAGCTGTCCCTTTATTCATTTCAGTGCAACCCCAGTGTTTTTACATAGCAGGGGCACTTGGCACTAAAGGGTTTAGATAGAAAAATCCAGCATGTTCCAACAAAAAGCTTTGCCACAATATTGCCATCAGGCTGTGCACCACAATCTCCAATCAGTTCTATGTAAAAGCACATTCCTATCAAAATAGAAGATAAGAAGATTTCCATGATAATTTTCTAAAGCTTTAATTGTGTTGTAAACCTCTGTGCTGTGTTGTTGTGTCAGGACCTTCAGACTCACCGATCAGGTGATTTTGGTCTGAACCAAAGTGTCAGATCGGATCTGGCCACAGTGTGAATTCATAGCTTTACAGGCAGCCTCTCAGATATTGATAATTTGGTACTTCAGCATCTGTGCAGTTCATATAATTTCTGCTGACATTAATCTCTCTCCATAGCTACAGAGCTCCCAGCAAACACCCACCATCCACCCCACACCACTGTTTATTATTCTAAGAAGAAATACAGTATAAACATACAGTGGAGCAAGGCAGTGGGTGTCCTAGTTATTACTGTCAATACCGCCCATTTAGAGCCAAAGCAGCTCTATTATTAGACTGCACTGGACTGTCATCAGGTATCTTCAAAGGTTGCTACATAAATCACATATGACAGGTTTTTTTTTTCTCTGCCCTGTGAAGTGCTGTGTTGTGATATGCCTGGGACATGTTTACCATCACAGAGGACAGTCAGAAAATAATGAAAGTTTCCCTTGTTATGCTATGCTCTGTTGTTTTCCCCCTTTTTTCCATTTTCTAAATCACAGAATGACATGTGAGGCCAGAGGGGTGGAGTTTATGTATTTTCCTATATGTTTCAGTCAAACCGCTCTGGTGGGTTTTGATGTCATGATACGGGTGTGTTTTCAGTCAGGGAGGTAGCCTGGCTTTTTACTCAGTTACGACGTGATCAGAAGTCTGACAAGGTGGAAAATCAGTGACCTGCAGTTTCTAATCATCATGAGGTGAATATCCACAAATACAAATGACATCTATTGTAGTTTTGTTTTAAAAAGAAAATTGTTAATGTCCTTTCCCAACTGCTCCATAGTGAGATCTGCAGAGAAACACAAAGATACAGGTCAGTGTCAGCACCATTTAACCTTGATAATGATAAAACATTTAAAACAAAGATCTCTGGGTTCCATCAAAGTTTAATTTAATTCAGGTTTCAGACTAGAAATATTCAAAGGAAGTGGACGTGCAAATCTTCGACGACACTCTCACGTATACAGAGACCAAATGACACTAAATCACAATCAGATATTAGTATTTACATAATTTAGGATTAATGTAACAGGATTAAGATTAACATACTAAACACATCCTGTCCTGGATTAAATCATATGAGGTCCTTGTTAAAAGAGTGTGTGTGGATGTGCGTGCGCGTGTGTGTGAGTGTGTGTGTGTGTGTGTGTGTGTGTGTGTGTGTGTGTGTGTGTGCGCGTGTGTGTGTGTGCACTTCATCCATCTGTGCTTCCTCTAATCTCTTCTGATTAGCCGTAGTATGAATTGAGATGATCTTTTCACATTGGAGTTTAACACTGAACAGAGTTGTGCTCTAGTTGTCTGTTTCTTGTGTCTCTAATGCTTGTAATTTCTGTTAATTTGTTTGGTTTAGATTGTGCTAAGCAGCTACATTAAAATGCTTTCTCTGTCATTTCAAAAGTTTCAGAGTAAACAATGTGCTATGCTGGAGATTTTTAGCTATTGATTTTACAGTCTGGAGAAAAGACATTCAAGCTCCACAAAGGATACATCCTGATGTCCTTCATCTGAGGTCAATAGCAGGTCATAGCTTTCACTTATCCAGTAAAATATCTCTACACTACTACGTTATCTCTTCTAGATGGTTTGGGAGAAAATTTGGCACAAACATTCATGATCCCTCCACAATGTATCTAACTGACTTTGGTGATTCTACTACCTCCATGTGGCAGCAACTTAACTACTCTACAGCAAATATCTTGGAAACGACTTCTATTTGTTCTATGATAGCAAACCTGAAACCTGAATATCTTTCAGTTTTAGACTGTGCGGCAAAAGGGTTGATTTGAAGATATCACCTCAACCAACAGGACATTTAGCATATTTTACAATTTTATGACATTTTAAGCAAATTAATAATACAATTACTAATTAATCTACTTTTTCTATCAGTAGATTAATTGAAAAGTAACTCACAGTATAATGAACTGCTGCCTGTGCTCATATTGAAATGTTTGGGATTATATTCTCACTTCCTGTTGTAAGGTGTTTCAGACTCAAGTTTCTGTCTCACTGTGATGATAAATGTTGTCATCAAGGTTTTCTGTCTCTCACCTGGTCAAATTAACCAAAGCAGTTAAAGCTCCAAAGAGTCATTAAACTTCTCCAGGCTGACAGTGGCTAGTGTAAATGTGTTTGAAGGCTTTACATCTGTCTTCATTTGGGGAGTTAACTGTTTACAAATCTTGATTAAAATGCAAATCTGTATGTGAATTCTTAAATTAACGTGATGGAGGAGAAGGAGAGGAGAAAATGCAAATCGTGCTCTCCCCTGTTCTGCCTTTTTTTTTCCTCCTTCGGTTCTGCGGCATAATTTGAGTCAACGCTTTGGCAGCCTTCACTAAGCCTGCTGGGAGTCAGGCTGATCCAACACTGGTCCATTAATTGGCCAACCTCATATTTAAAAAAGGGGGATGCTTCGTAAGTGAGAAGAGGAAGAGAGTGCAGAAACGAGTGTTTTAACTCAACATTTTCAGAGTCAGTACCTGCTATTCTGTAATTCAGAAAAAGGAGGCACTTGAAGTGTGACATACCAGTTTTGTCCATTTATTCAAATGGAGAATGAAATTGTCGTCAAACAATTGGTTGGTAGATGTAAAAAGTGCTGTCACTGTAGCCTGTGTTTGTAACCTTTACTTTGATCACTGACATATGTAGCTCTGTCTGATCTTTTGGTATCATAGTCTAGTATAGTATTAAAGGTTAGAATGGAAAACACTGTCTAATTTTGGTATCAGACCACCCTCTGATGCATCTGGATCTTATTTTAGCTCATGAATCATGCCACTGTTTTTTGGTGAGAGACTTCAGAAAACTGTGTTGTCATCTTTCTCTTTCTACTTTCACACACTTCCATCATCATACTTTCATCCATCCATCATACATTGAAATAGCATGTATTTTATTCAGCTGTGAAGTAAAGTAAACACAATCAGCCCTTTGAAGCACACTGGGTCTTTGAGTCTTAAAGAAAGCGTAACCTTACTTTAGCCTGTTAGCATACTACCATTTTGCTAAATTGTAATAAAGTCAAAGAACAGCTGAGGCTGATGGGAATGCCATTCGTTTTGCAGGTGGGTCATAAACTGAAGTATTAGATAAGGTGAATTCTTGACCACCAAGGTCAGTATAATTCTTCCTGAGGGAACATGAATTTCTTTACCAACTTTCATAGCAATTCTTCCATAGTCTTAATCATAATCTTCCATAGTTGAGACATTTCACTACAAACAAAAATGTCAACCTGATGGTGGAGCTAGAGTAAAAAAAGGGAATGAATGTGAGCACAAATTTGTTTTTGATAATCCACCTGGTTAAATTTCTTACTGGATAAGTGGAAACCTTGAACAGTGAGAGAATCACCAGAGTCAATGGCGAACATTAATAATAATAATAATAATAATTAATAGTATAGTTATTGAGATATTTCAGTCTGGATTAAAATGGTGGGCTGACCCAACATTACTTTCCCTGAAGCTAAGACAAAACCCTTGGGCATGTAAAAAAGCTGGTGCTCTGTTTATATCACAGCATGTCTGGAAGCTTAATTTTTATTTTCTTATAATATAATATATAATTATAATGTACAAGGAACTTAAGAAAAATAGAGGAAGAGGGGGAGAGGCAGGCTGGAGGAGCATGCTGAGTGGATGTGCCGAGCTTTTCTCCACATATGTCAGTCCTGATCTAAGCCACACCTGCTGCTAACCACGACTTACCACAGAGGGAGAGGGAGAGAGGCAGCAGAGTGCTGTGTGTTTCTGGCTGCACAGTCACAGGCTGAGCAGTCGCTGAAGCGAGCGGTCGCTGTGTCGCTGCTGCTTTTCCTTTTTCTCTCTGCATCCCTCGATCTCTGCTCCTCTCTCTCCTCTGCTCGATGAAGCTCGGTCTTTTTCTCTCATCAACCTGAAGCAATGGTGTAATTAAAGGGCTCTGCGGGAGTGAAACTGCTCTGTCTCCTATAGGATCCTTTGGCCAGCTGCTGACACTGTAAATATATTGAAGGGAGGACTCGCTCTGCCACCAGGCAACTGGGGATTTCTCTTAGCGTGAAGTGGGATTTTTTAAAAATTTTCTTTTAGTGGACTTTGCAGACTGGAATTTCTCATTTCCATCTGGACACATTTTTAACAGAGCACTCTGAGGAGGCTTTGGTGTTTTTTACATGAAATAAAGAGCTAAATCTACCTGGTGGCACGAAACAGGTGGGATCAGTGGATTTCAAACCCCTCCACATGTATGTTGGGGAACGCAGCACTCCCCCCCGCTGAGACTCAGCACCCGGATACCTGCAGGTCAGTTGCAAACTTCATGTGCGTTTCTTCAATCCGGTGACACCCTCACACGCACAGGTCCCAGGTCCCAGGATCACATTAAGGTTAAAGAGGAGTCTTGCTGATTCGTAGCAGGACCTCCATCTCAGCGTGACGGGGAGGAGAGTGCATGGTCATCAGGCAGCTGGGGAGAAGATGCCAGCCATCCTGGTGGCCTCAAAGATGAAGTCAGGACTCCCCAAACCCAAACCAGTGCACAGTGCCCTGCCCATCCCCCAGACCCACAGCAGGCCGTCGGCTCTCACTCTGCCTTCAGCACCCATCAAGACCCAAGTCCCCTCACTAGGCCAGCAGGTGGGCTCAGGACCCCCGAGAACCAATGCTTCAGAGGCTGGAGAGAACACCCAGGTATACTCATCTAGTATATACTCATAGAAAACCACTCTAATTTTTTGATAAGTAATAAATGACAGTAGTTGAATCAGAGCTCTAACTACTGTCACTTATTACTGAGTACTGCTTCTTCGGCATGTCTCTAGATACTAATGGTCTGGACTCTTTAGGTAAAGTGATGTTTAATACATCTGTCTGGGTCATAATAAGAGACTGGGTTTATATCCGACCCTCCAGATTCCTTTGTCTCTAAATGGCCTGTGGTCAGATCTGGGTGCATGTTTTTTATTCACTGTGAATATGAATTTCAATAATATTTAATATTATCAGTTTGTAGTTTGTGCCAATTTAAAACTAATGCTCATTAGTAATAGCTTCACAATTTGTGCATTTATGGTGTAAATGCGGTGTGAAGGTTAGACAAAGATGAGATGTTTGGCATGATGTTTTGACATGTTGGCAGAAACATGTGAAGACATTTAATCTTGGCATTAAAAGTCACTTCATCACTTCATGTGGCATCTGTTCCTCCTCGGCTGTCTCTGTTCTGTTGGCTCATTGAATGATGTTTTTATTTTGTGAATCAATACACAGGATTTCAGAACCACCACACTTCTCTCTGGCTCCATTTACAGAAACACAAAGCCAAATTCAGTGTGTTCCTGGAAGGAGGCAGAGCAGGCTGCGCCTCTGCTGTCCAGGATGGCAGCGTAGCAGGATATCAGGGTGGCTGTTTTGCTATGTTTGTGAAATATTGGCTGCACTTAGCAACCCCACACAAACGGCTGCAACGGCAAAGAGGGATCGTTCTAATGCCATGTAAGGCAGCGAGGGGAAGGAGGTGTCTATGTTTGTGTGTATTAGCGAGCCAGCAAGTGTATGCTTGGCAATCTGTCCTTACAGTAAGCGTGACTCAGAGCTGCTGAGGCGTCCAGGAGACGAATCTGAATCTGAACCCATGATATTGGTGATCACATGCGGGGAAGATGCAGGAGGCCAACAGCGTCGGACACGGCACAAGTCCACTGCTGGTGTCATTTGTTTAGTGGCTAATCACGTTTTCTCGCTGACCTACTTTCTGTGACTTCCTCTCCTCCCTGTCCCCCTTTTTCTCTCCCACTCTTCATCCCTGTGGTGCTGATGTAGCAGCCATCCTCACCCTCAGTGGGGTTAACCCTTGACCTTCCTGACCAGCAGCAGTGACGTCAGTCTTACAGTCATGAGTTCAAATCCATCATTTCTGCCTGTGTGTGTATGAGTGTATGTGGAGTGTTTTATGAAGGGGACTCACCTTTCAGCTGCTGCTTTTATTGTGCATGGGAAATACTGTACAATAGGTCAGCTCAGTTTATCAGGCAATAATATGTTGTCTATAGGATCCACTGATAAAGTGGCAGCTACAAAACAATCTGAAATAAATTTTGTGTTTTTTGTTTTTTTTTTAAATAAGTGGCACTGAAATGACCAGATTTGCACTTGAGCTGACAGTGTGACAGTGATCCACCTTCTACGGAAAAAAACAGAAAATAACTAAAAGTGTTGTCACAGAATAAATATGATTTGCAGGTATCTGACCAGATAATAATGACAAAACTTAACTTAAATGTCACCTTTCATCCCAAAAGGTCCTACACAAAAGAGAAGAAAAACAGAAAAAGAAAAAAAGCACATGCGAAAATATAAGCATTCAAAACAAACCAAATATCCATCCATCTATATATAAAGCTGGAGAACCCTGAGGAAACAACGCAGGCACAGAGAATCCAGAACCCTGAACCCACACACAAAAACATGAAAAATATAAGATAAAGATAAAAGTGATTGAAAAACAATTAGATATAAAGATGAAAAATATCAATAATAATGAAATACCCATGGCTGGGATAATTTGATGGACT
Source organism: Rachycentron canadum (assembly GCA_038496675.1). Taxonomy (NCBI): domain Eukaryota; kingdom Metazoa; phylum Chordata; class Actinopteri; order Carangiformes; family Rachycentridae; genus Rachycentron; species Rachycentron canadum. Next base: position 21,236,993 of record CM076648.1, on the reverse strand, counting down.
TTGATTTTTTCTTTGTGCTATTGTCCAAACTGGGTAAGATGTCTCTTTGATACACGCCAGGACTGTTAGTTGTTTCATGGCTCTGTTTTATCGTCCTAATTTCTGTGCTTGTGTCTGCTGGGCTTCACCCCAGGGACCGACAGAACTGGAGAAAGGGCTGAAAGGCAGAAGTGCTGGTGCAGATTCTGAATCCTCCACACTGCATCACAGTCTAAGCGGGGTCCAACCCTCAGTGGATTTCACGCATAGACCCCATTGGTAGACAGTGTTGAACCCAATCAGCTCCGAGGGCAGAGTGAGATGAATCGAGGCTCTCTGGAGATGTGGAGGATGCTTTATGTTCCTTTTGTTGGTGGTTTCTTGAAAGAGGGGCAGACACTACATAGAAACTTGTTCTTAGACTCTGATAATCAGGAAAAGTCCATTCACCCCAAAACAAATGGACCAGCGGTCCTTGCAGGTGGATGGGGTCTTATTTCTGGAGCTGATATTTCACACCAAATTTCAACAATTGTACAGAGAGAAAATCTATCACAGGAGGGGCAGAGAGAACAATTTTGAGCTCCCACAGTAGCAGCAAATAGACAGTCAGTCCTGTGCAGTCACATAGTAGGAGTGGGTTGAGAATTGAGTCATTTCTCAACTAGAACTTACCCTCTTACTCCTGCTATTTCTATCAATGTCAGTCTTTATTTTTAGTTGAACATTATTGAACCAGGATTATCTTTTTCCCAAAAACACCAGTGAAGAAGAAATATCTCACACTATATATATATATATATATATATATGAGACATAGCTGAGACACGTTGGCTGTAGGTTGTATAGGAGATGTGAGAAAACCACTAAAAGAAGCAAAAGAAATAAGGAGCACAAATAGAAACACAGAAGAACAACTAACAACATGTGTTACTGGTTATCTGAGGGATCAGTGTAACCAAGGCTCTTCCTCCTCACATACAGATGGATGGATGGCCCAGTTGGCACCAAGCACACAAACATGTTGTGTACACCTGTAACAAAGAGTTAATCCATAATGCAGCATGAGCAGCAGGAGTCAGAGACATCTGGACTGTGTTTACAGACAGGGAGTGCCAGACGGGGGGCTGCCGCCTTTCCTTCTCATGTGTTACACCATATGAAATGACAAGCTGTTCTAACCTTTAGCCTCTTACGTACAAAGCCTTGCACAGGTACTATGCTGCCCTCTAGTGGCTGGTTTGTACATTGTATCTGATTCCATTCACAAACACAAATAAGAGAGAGGAGTGTATGTGTGCGCACGTTTGTGTGTGTGTCCAAGTCATTCATGGGAGCTCACTGTCTTTGTTTCTCTTTTCACCTTTGATGGCTGAGTTTTATCTCTGACCAACTACTCACTCCCTCTGTCTGTTTTTTTTCTGCCTCATCCACTGCTCTCACCCTCTAATTCTTTCTCTCTCATTCCCTCTTAGTAATCCAATCGTTCATTGTTTGCTTGCTCATTATTTCTTAGCTACAGCTTTGAAAGAGAATAGTTTCAAACTAAGAATCTCTGGAAGCCACATTCACAGCAGGAGACCCTGAAAAATAAATTCTGATGCTTTGTGGATGTGCACAGACCTCTATAAGTTGTATACAACACACACACACACACACACACACACACACACACACACACACACACAGTGCCACATGCTCACTCACACATGAGCGCACAGCACAGAAAGAGAGATTTTGTCCGTGTGCCGGTGTGATAAGGAACTCCTATCTTAATAAGTATCTCACCAGATAAAGGCTTAAGTCGGGCTGTGTGTAAAGACCGGCTTTATTAGACTCATTACGAGAACTCATCTCAGCCTGGGAGCTGAATCCCAATCACATAAAAATGTAATGGGACCAGTGAAAAGGGTCATCGGCCACCTTGGCTAATATTTACCAAGATGATCTCATTTGTAAATAAACCAGAGTCCACAATTTAGACAGACCCCCCATCTGGGATAGAAGAGCTTAGTCTGGATATTTAATCATCACTGTTAAATTACCACTGTGTGATAAATGCATCACTGATGTTCAGCTCCATTAATTCAACTGGAAGATGTGTAATTGCCTGAGATTATGATTTCCTTATTTTGAATTATTTAAATTGGGTGCAAATTTATTTCCCAGAACTGGTTTGACTGAGAACTTCATACGCCGGGATATGTGTGAACTCATTTAATTATTATGAATTCTAGATAATAAGATGACCCCTAATGGCAAACAATTGATCAATGGTGATGGAGGGGAGAGATTAGACTCAGATAGATAAAAAAAGTTTGGTGAAAACCAAGCAGGAAAATAGACAGTAACATATATTGCTATATATCTATGTTTACATATGTGTTTGTTTACATATGAACATAATCCACTTCTTACATTATATTTACTGATATGATTAGTCACTTATCTTCATAAACAGTAAATCCTTTGAATGCAATGTGATGATTGTCTGTTTTTCTCTTTTTTAAATGAAAAATTGAATATTTTTGCACTGCTGGTCAAACCAAACAAACAATTTGAAGATGTCATCTTGGGTCCTGGGAACATTTGTGATAGTGACAATAATCTTTAGTTGCAGCTCTCACACTGTCCCATCAAGGTCAAAATGCCTTCATGACGGATCCTCAAGCCCCATATGAGAATCTAGAGAAACACAAACACTAACCATAGCGTTCAATATAATAATAATTGGTTGACTTATACCTATTGAAAAATAATGAAAAAAATATTGAATATCAGCATCTTGAGACACATCTCACTTGACCCTGTCCCTCATCTCTTCAACCTCCACCCTCCACCCCCCGCAGCATCCTGTTAAAGACAATAATGACTTTTTTATGGCTTTTACATTTTGCCTGAGTCTCGTGAAGATGCAGCACAGCAGGTGAGAGTGAAAGGCGCAGTAATGTTGCACTGCATTGGATTGCTAATGCCCTCCTGCCCACCCAGAGGAGGACAGATTGAGTGGGGGTGACTATATTGCTGCTTTTTTAGATTAACATGACAAAAGGCCATGCGTAGACATATGTCTCCTCAGGAGGTACTGCAAGTTAAAGCCAGATTTAATGGATGTTTTGGTGATTCATTGTTGGAGAGTTCATTGTTAAATGTAATAAGCAAGGTTTTAACAGACTGCAAGAGTTCAGAAAAAGAGCACAGGATTAAAGATCACATCTTGTTAGGTCTATGAGGGATCCTCATGCTCTTTATCAGTCCATGGGTGTATTTATTCCTGTCCTTCATTCTTTGTCATGTAAGAGCCTCATTTCTAAATTGGAAAGCCATCAGAAATTGTCAAAAAGTCAGTTTTTGTTAAACTGAAATCTGTTTTTCGTTCATTCCTGGAAAGCTGACACTTTGGAGATAAGAGATTTTCACTCAACAGCAACCACACATGTGCTACTATCAGCATCAGGCAGGAGGAAGCCCGTGTTGTCTGTTGATAAGAGAGACAACACACCTTCGTGTCGTCTCTCAGAGATGGTCGTCCTGCAGTTTCATTAAGCTGAGCTGGTGAGGCCAGAGGGCAGCCACACAGGCAGACCAGGTCAGGTGACAGAGACAGAAGCAGACCTGAAGTCTCCCAATAGTCACCTGAGCAGCTTCTGAGCATATAAAAACTCAGAGGACACAAGTTGGTGCAGCATTTCCTGCAGGATTTTCAAATTTGAAAAAATATATATGTGTGTGTGTGTTTTAAATTCAATTTAATTTAAAAATTGGAGTTTTTGAGTTTTGGAAAACTCTATGTGATATGAATGTAAATGCCTGAATGAATCAGGGATAAACAATCTTTTCAAACATAAGGCCACAAAACTTCTTTTTAGCAGCAAATCATTGTTGTATTGGAGTAATTTAAACGATTGTTTTGTTTCTTTTGTTGAACCTATGCGTTTTCCTTAAGCCTAAACTATAATTTAACTTGAGCACTAGCATAGTTTTTTAAGGGTATGCCTGATCATATAGCAGTTGGCTCCGTTCGTAATGACCTCATCTCAGCCTAATGCGTCTCGATCAGATTCCACTTCCTGTGCAGTTGTCCTGTCGCCTTCCTGTGTGAGGTCATGGCTGAGGACATAACCATATTAATTAAGGCCGGGCATCTGTCTGTCCTGAGTCAACATCCTTAAATTGATCTCTCCTCATCCCCCCGTGGTGCTCTCCTCCCCTTGGTTTCTCTCCTTCTCTACTCCCCTTGTGTTAGTTGTCACAGGGAGCCTAGTGGTGCAGACAAACGGGCCATTGTGAGCGGCGCCCCCTTGGGGAATCGGTGCTGGGCGGTTAGACTAACACAATCAGCTTCATCGCTGTCTGGAAACAGGAGGCAGCGTGGAAAAAGGAGAAGAAGCCAGGAGGTAGAGGTCAGCAAGGCTGAAATCACCATTCCCAGAGGCCTGTGCCCAAGGTCACACAAGGCAGGTTGGATAACTTCATGACCTCTACGGAGCCAGCAGAGAGCGGATGACATTTGCTGGTCATGATGCAAAACAAAACAGACTTAGAATTAAAAAATCTGACCTGGAACAGTAAATAAGTTGTTTGTGCAGAGCTGAATTTCATGCAGTGTAAATGACAACACTATTATCCATTGTGGCAGTAGTGCAATTCATACAATCATGTAGATACAGGTCAGGAAGTTTAATTAAAAATGTGAAAAAAATGAGGTGGAAAAGTGATTTTAGTGACTTTGTTGATGCATGAGGGGCTGTTTTTAGTACTTCTGAACCTGCTGATCTCCTGGGATTTTTACACAACAGCCTCTCAAGTGTTTGCGCAGAATGAAGCCAAAATCAGCAAACACCCAGTGAGCAGTGTGGAGGAAACACGTTTTTGATGAGAGAGGTCAGAGGAGACCAGACTGGTTGGAGCTGACAAAAAGGCTACCGGCACTCAGATAACCACCACAAGTGGAGGGGCTACAACAGCAGAAGACCACGTCAGGTTCTCCCGGTGTCAGCCAAGAACAGAAACCTGATGCTGTCTGTGTAGTAGTCTGTGGTCTGATGTATCTGGATTTGTACTGAGGAAGCAGATGGAAGGGTCAGAATTAGGTGCCCACGTTACAAATCCATGGTCCCAAACTTCCTTGTCTCAACAGTCCAGGCTGGCGGTGGTGGTCTACTGGTGTGGGGGATGTGTACTTGGCTCACCTTAATACCAAAAAATGACTCAGCCTATCTGAGTGTTTTTGCTGACCACGTAGTTGTCTTTATGGCCACAATGTACCATCTTCTACGGGCTACCTCCAACAGCATAATGCTCCATGTCACAAAGCAGAAGTTGTGTTTAGCTGGTTATATAAACATGACAGTGAGTTTAATAAACTTCAGTGGCCTCCACCACATCTGGATCTGGAGCTAAACACCTTTGAGATGTGGTAGACCATGAGACTGACAGCTTGAACGTGCAGCTGATAAATTTAAAAATGATGTGATGCCAGTATTAGTGTGGTCTTCCTGTTAAAAAGCTCTTTGAGTGTATGATGCACAGTAGATTACATGTGATGTACATATATACTAAGCACCTGATAGATGTCTGATTGGATGAATCTGGTCACCATCATACTTTCTGACCTGCTCAAATAAAATGTATTATTCAGAAGTACAATACTAAACATTAATATTTAATGTTTGCTATGAGGTTTGCTATGTTAAAGACAGAAACAACAGATCTCAAAATAGTAAGACTAAAGCCATAGCTGTGCATGCTCACAGTTTTTCCAGTGCAGTAAATCGCTGTAATAGGCTTGGATATACTGCAGATTACCATATAACAGGATAATATAAAGCCATATATTTAATGGTTCTAACTGTGCATCCAGCTGTGCTCAGAATATGATGTTTGATGTGTGTGCTCAGTGTAAACAGGCATGACTGCAGTTATGAAATATTCCTTGGCTTTCTGTCAGCACTGTCTGTCCCTGAGTGGATTTTCACATCTCTCCATGCAACTCTGGTCTCCTGCAGCTTCAGGGAGTTTCCCAAGCTGTTTTATTCTGCTGATTTCAACCTGGATGGAATCACAATAAGTGTGTGATGAGTGTGTGTGCAGGTCTTCTCATGTGTATATGCACGTGTGCTCTCGCTGTTGTGCGTGTCGGCGCTCGCTCAGTTGACACAGGCGTTCTCTAAGCTTCCCCTGATGAAATGCTGAATCCTAAAATGGGTTTGTAAATCTGCCATTCAAGTACCTTTTCTGTGTTTCAAAACACATCATCACACACTGTGAATATGAGAGAAACCTCATTTATTTAAAAACAAAAAAAATCATCTCTTGCTACCTCAAGAATGAATTTACATCATCATTGCAGAATGGAAAACCAAGTTTTTGACTTTAATGATTAATCTCATTTGAGGCATGACATGCTTCTCTGAGAGATTTTACAGCACAACATCAACACAATGTCGAACCCTATAAAATAACAGATGCAGACACTGTACTAAATATGTCAAAAAAGTTTATTTAAAATAAAAGTGTTCACCTGCAGCACTGTCATGCTCCATCTTCACTGTGTCTGAAGGTAGGACACATATATATATAAACTGAGGGAGGGCTCACTGCTGTGTTTATGTGAATAGGGACAAATTTAATACATTTCAATATTATACCCTTTGTTTAAAATTATGATTTATTTGAAATAGTTGGCGTAAAGTTAGAATATATAAAGTGCATTTCATACAAATGAAATATGATGGTAAAAAAAGAGTTTAAGATTTCAGACATTCAAGGTTGTGGGAAAATCAGATGAGCAGAGATCCAGTCCAGCATCAATACTTTAGTAGTTCTTCTGTTTAATTTCACTGACCGCCTTTCTTTGAGGAACTCATCAAACACTGTGTAACATCAGATGTTTGGCCCCAGCCTCAGTGGCTGATTAGAGATATTAATAATAAATTAGTTGAAATCTTTCATGGTTTTTAATTACATCATCCCTATGACATCCATCTGTATAGTATAGTGTGGTGAACCACAATAAAGAGCCTGTGCACTACAGAAGGTTATATCTGCTCAGATGACACTGTCAAAACTGTCTAGCTTTGCTTTTGTAAAAGATATATTTATATTTCCATTCACATTACCTACTTAGTTGACATTTTATTACAATTGTAATGTGAAATAGACTGAACATTGTTACACTTTTAGTTTGACTGTTAAATTTACACATGCAATATTCCATGCATGTACCAACTTTTGACACTAATGTTGTTCCATACTATATTATGTGAAGCTATATCTGCAATATAAAAGAGAAGATGTCAATAAAAGACAAATAGCAAGTGGTTAGTGGGTAAACTGACTACATCAGTTTCCCATTTCCATTACCCACTTACCACTTGCTTTTGTGTATATGTCTTTACCCCTCAGCGAGCCCATATGTCACTCAACCCCCCATTCACCTTCACCAAGAATGGAACAGCCAGGCAGCAGGGCCATCCCAATGTCCCCTACCCCCATCCACCACCACCCGAATCTTCCTCCCCACCCTCAAGAACACAGAGTTGGGGGTCCCCCAAAACAAAGACCCGTCCATGGCAGGGTTATCCCCCCATTGTCCCCAACACACTGAGGTTTATCTGGGGCTGTGAAAGGAACCACACTCAGCCCATTCACTGTGGCTGCACTTAATGAGCTTGTTGAAGGCCTGTACTAAAACTGTTAAACACAAGCACTAAATGCTGACATATTCTCTTCTTGTGGAGCCAGAATGTCATTAAATCAATGCTGGTCAGGAGCAATGGGGAACTGATGTGTCAGTGGTGTGGTGGACTGAGTAGTATTGTGGTATCTTAGCTTAGACAGTGATTAAATACAGTATAGAGGAAGTAGTGAATGTGCAGTAATAGTAGTGTTTAAAAAGTAAAGTTTGATTTCCAACCACCTAAGTCCACAGTTTAATATTATCAGATTTCCATCTGTTTTTTTTTTTTTTTTTCACTCGTGAATTTTTAGCTGCGCTAGTGCTACAGCTCTTGAAATAGGTTCCCAGAGGATGCATCATCCAGTGAAATATGTCAACATCTACTGAATGGAGTGGTTTGTTTGGTACAGAAACTCACGGGCTAGTGTCACAAAGAGTTTCATATTTGTGGCAAGTGAAATTACTTTGGTTGACATGAAAGTTGATACAGATATACATTAGGTCAAATGCTTAATTTACCTTTTAATATCTGCAAAACTAATGACATTCCCATCTGCTTCAGCTCAGTGTTTATTAGCAAATGTTAGCATGTTAACACGCTAAAAAGATTGTAACTGTTTTCGTAAGTTTATGCTAGCATTTAGCTTATAGAGCTGCTAAGGACAACCTCACAGATCGTCTGACCACTTTCAATGTGTACATTTCATTGTGACCGTCAGTCTGTCGACTCGTTGCATTTGAAGGAAAAAAATGAAGGTCCAAAGTAAAACTGGGTTGATTTGCATTATTACTTGCAGCTACTTGTGTGCTTCTTGTTTAGGAAATTCAATTTTGCAACATTGATTTTTGCAGATTTCAATCGATTTTAGCTACAGATGTCAGTCAGTTCTGTTTTACAAGAACTGGAATCATAAAATGTATGATTTCCTTTCAGACAGAGTGTAAACGCTGCCGTGAACCAGTTATAAGTTTCATCTCTGTTTTACTATCTGGCAGTAGAGAAGTAAAACAGGCAATTATTTCTCACAGGTCATTACTTTATAGTGTCTGCATGTCCTCAGTGTTATTGTTGTTTCATGAAGCTTAAAGTATTTTTGTTCAGCCTGCTGGAAGTGATCAGGCACCCCCCCTACTGTGGGAACTTTCTGTAAATCTTGGGCCTTTCCCAAAATTCAAATTCGGCTTGTAATTTGTGGTCGGTGGTGGGGTGTGTGTGCACAGGGGATTGGAACGGGCTCAAACAGAGGGCATCCTGTGCAGTTGACTCTCCTACACACACACTCGCACATACATAAATGCTTAGGTTATGAACTCACTGTACAAATGCACATAAATACACACATGCAGCTGCTGCAATGTGATGTGGGTGACGGCTGATCAGAGACCAGACTGTCAATCTCTGGTTGGGGAAAATAAAACTTGGCTTTTTTTTAACAGACAGCAGAGGAGTTGGTTAAAGAAATAATAAATAGAAAGGGGATGGTTAGCATTGAGTTCTATGCGGTTTGGCCTCTGAGGTCTGCACTTCCCCCCGTGTCTGTTGTTATCAAGGGTGCACTGATCATCCTTTTTTTGTCCTTTTTCCCCACTTTTTTTGTCATGGAGGGGTTTAACTATCGGGGGAGGGGTGATAGAAGGTTAAGAGGTCTGTCCTTTTCTCTTTCTTTCTCCTCCCCATATGACCGATGGTCCATTGAAGAGCAATAGCATAATGTGTTGCCGTGGGCAAGGAAGGAGGGGAAGGGGGGGTCCACTCCTCCTACTCCTCTCAGTGCGTTTGGTTTGGCTGCCTCTCAGAGCGGCAGCAGAGGCCACAGAGCTCCTCTAGCCTTCTTCTCCTGCGTTTATTTTTCCCTCCTCTGTGTCCCAGAGTGGGTGGAGAGAAGCTGGAGGCTCCAAGCTCTCTCCCCCCACCACCCCAGGCACACAGAGACCTGCTGGGGCTCAAGCAAGCAGCAGCTATACCATTTCCTCTGGATCTACATGGTGCACTCATTCAGGACATTCTTCTCAAGAGTGCAGCTACTTTTTCTTTCTCTGTGGATTTTAACATTTTGTTGCAGCTCTCTCTTTTGGGTCCAGATTGGTCTAGACCTGGTTCTGATGGCTGATACCTTGGCCTGGCTGGCCAACCAGCAGTCCTCCTCAGTGTGAGGCAGGTGTCTCTGAGGAAGGAAGCTGCAAGAAGCAACATGAGTTTGATGCTGTGCCGCTGGGAGCAGAACAATTTCACCATGAAACTGGTAGGCTGAACACTTCCAGGTCATCACAGAGGTCAGACACTAGGGGGCAGTTAAAAATTTGTTGTGTTTCAGTTCTTTTCCATGCTTATAAAATATGAAATCACATCTCTGCTGGCTTTGTATCTGTTATTGATGGCCTTTATGTCAATACAGTAATCTTTATCCTGCTTTTCTTTGCTGAGGCTGCAGCTTCAGGACATGTCTGACTTAGATTATATTTTTTCCACTGTGTGTTTATGTATCAGTGAAAATGCTTGTCTCATCAGCCTAAAGCCTTACAGTAACTGTGGTGTTGGATTGCAGTCACGCAATGGATTAGCGGCAGTAGTTTTAATATCAGAGGAAAGTGCTTAAGGCGAGCATCTCGGTTTTTCCCTCACCTGATACTAGCTTCACTTTGATGTCTGCATGCAAAGTTAAAATAGGCTTAGCAAGGACTTGAACCAGTGTTTTGCCGCACATCCCTATGTGTGTGTGTGTGTTCTGCTTCCAAGCATTTATAAGAGAAGGAGAGTCTGTGGTTGTGCTTTGTTGCCCACTGTTTGGTGTGATGTGCTATAAGTACAATGCTGCAAGGATGGTAAATATTCAACAGGATCTGGGACGCTGTGATAAAAAACAGTTCTGGTCAGGTGCAGTGAGGCCATGTGGTGCAAACAAATGAGAAAAAAGATCTTTGTAATAGCTGATGTGTATGATAAAAGAAGGAAGCAGTAGATTTAATAAAAGTCATTTTGTATAATGAGCACCCTGTTGAGTTTACACATAACACAGGTGGATGGGACACTCTCTTTCTCTCTCTCTCTCTCTCTCTCTCTCGCTCTCTTTCTTTCAGCTATGGTTCTTATCTGGATCTGCTATGAGCCCACAGAGGAAGGGGAGATGGAAGCAGAGGAGGTTATTACCAGAGTCTAGAGATGAGACGATAAGAAGGCTAGTTTAATTACACACCGCTAACCTCAATGCAGCGTGACTGACAGGAGGCCGGTGGGCCACAGGGTCAGCGTGTGTGTGTTTGTGTGAGTCTGTGTGTGTGTTTGAGAGAGAGCGAGAGCGAGAGAGAGGGAGAGTGTGTGAGAATGACAAAGGGATTACAGGCAGGCACACTCGAACATGCACACACTTCCAGAAATTAAAATGACCTTCCTTTTTTATTATGAAGTGTAGTCAATATCCACAATCCTCTCTGTTCTAATATAGGTCTATTGATTATTTGATTGTCATGGTCCTTATGTCAACATGTGACCCATACAGCATAAATCAGAATGCGTGATTTATTTATTTAATCCTGGTCAGACATGCCGCTACACAGAGCAGAGGAAAGAATGAATGAAACTGTAATTAGCTGAGGCACATGTGGTGCATTGTGGTACTCAGTGTTTCTTTGTGGGTGCTACTGTATGTGTGTACACATAATAACCACAGCTATTGAACAGCTCTTTTGTTTTTGACTTTACTGAAAGAGCAAAGTTTTTTGTTGTCTGTGAAAGGTTCACCTCAAGATAACAAGATGTCAGACAAGCTTTGTGCCTGCAAAACTTTGGCAAACAAGTAGAGGAGATTACATGTAACAACAGTCAGATGCAAACTGTAGGAATTGCAGCTGAATTCAGGAGGTGCATTTGATTTCTTAGGCACTCACCCCCAGATCATCTGTGGGTGTGTAATAGCCTTATCAAAAGCAATAATAACATAGAGTTTTGGAGCTAAGAAATAAATGTGTGCAAACTCTTAGCACAGCAGCCTGAGGGAAATCAATTCTATCACTGCATATGGCTTGTTCACTCATACAGTCTTGCTAACAAGCTAAGACCACTTTAATAACTCTTGCAGTGTTGCTGTGCCCTCATGTGCATCAGGCTGCAGGTGTTGTGTGCAGCAACTAAAGCACCAATTTGGGGTTTTAAAAGTCTTGTATTCATGATTCAATATTCTCATTTTCCAGATTAGCCACTGAATATTTGGGCACTGTCAGGAAATCAGGGTTAGTGGCTTACACAAGCATTATCAAAGCAACCTGTACTGGGTGCGATTTGAGGATGAAGTAGGTTGATGTATCACATGTGCAGATGACTGCACAGTCTCTTGGCTCCCTGATGGATGTCTCTATTTCCCATACACTAAACTGCAGAGGTCTGGCCAAGTCGTTTTGTCTACCATTAGCCTGGTATGGCCTCACAAAGCCACACGTCTTTCATGTGCCAAAGAGAGCAAGCAGAGACATGAGGGCTCATTTAGAGCCAGCCTGTTTCAGCTTTCTGTGGGTAAAAGCCACTTGAGAGGCTTGTGTGTGTACAACACAGAACATAGTGGGCTGCGGGGGGCGTAGCTGCCAGGGGCCCCACACACCAAAAACCATCCATGGTACATCCTGCTGGGGGCAGACAAGAATGAGAAGCAGCTCCAGCTGCAGTGGTGATGGAGAGGAGAGAGTAGGGGGAAGACAAATGTGTGCTGGCGGCCCCATATGGTTACTATATGAAGAACATGCAGCTCATGTGTATACATATGAATTAATTTCTCACAGTGTCAGTTTTTGTCTCTCACTTGATAATAGAACAGTAACTGACATCTAATCGCCTTTCTCCACAACACAGACATAACACGGTAGTAACATGTGCAGACACAGGTTCTGCTGGTGTTTTCATTAATCTCCATCTGCATGTGGGACTAGTTACTGGAATTAGATTTGTTTACAGCTCAGCAGATAATACTAAACAATACACAGCCCACAGTCAAAGAGTGAAGTGTAGAAATTAGAAAGATGATATGAAATTATTGAAATTATAAACAATCATAGAAAGAAATTATGAAGTAGGCACCATTGGATCGTCATCGTTTGCCCTGATCAAACTGTAGAGGAAGGATGAGATTTCAACTGAACCACCAGGATGTCTCAGTCCACTCTGTGGTCCAGCACTGTAAATATCGGTGTTAGAGCACAGGGCTGGAGTCATTGTGTCCTGTATAAAGCAGCACAGCAGCTCAGCAGCTGGTAGAGCAGACTGCAGTGCTCTGTTGTCATATCACACCGACCAGGGACACTGATTTCCCAAAAGCCATCTGTCTGTGTCTGCCAGTGTTCACTGAGTGCTGGGCAGACGATGATGTTGACTTATTTAAGATGATGGGTCCCACATTCACAGCTAATTTCTTGGTTCACGCTACACATTAGGTGTGATAGAGAAAAGCAACACACTCTTTGACAAGCGAGAGATTATCACCCATCACACCTATTTACCACTCTGTCCCCCACTACATCCTTCTGTTGGACTATTATGCGACTGTATCCATCAGTCCATCCATCATTCTCCCACCAGCCATCTGCTAGCCGGCCCAGACTGGATCAGAAGGGGGTGCGTTGCCACATGTCACCCCTCAGTCAGCAGCAGCAAGGAGTTCTGCTGAGTCCATATCTCGGCAATGACCAGGCAGCAAGAGGGGTCACCTACAAGAATATATATACTTATAAGGTGATTGTATATTGGTCATAACACCAGTTGTTAAAAAAGCATTGCAACGACAATAGCTAAACCATGTAGGCACATAAGAGCAGGCATCCAAGGTTTGAATCCTGGCCAGTGCAACTCTCTCTTGCATGTCACTTCCCACCTCTGACACCCCATTCCTGTTTCTCTCTGCTATATTAAATAAAGGCATAATATGCCCCAAAAATAACTCTAAAAATGCTCAGCCTTCACCTTGGTAAACTAAACAAAAAGTCTTATACTTTATAGGCTTTATAAGATTTGTCATCCTTCACAGAGGTGCAGAAATCCTTTAACAAGCTCAAGAGCTGACCATGAGATATTATCACGCAGTGGGGAGGTAGCACATGAAGAACTGGATAACTACACTGCGGAGCCTAAAGCCAATTTACACTTTTTCTTTTGCACAAAAGTGTTGCTTGATAGAAACCCTTTGAAACTAGTCTTCACAGCATGGTTACTACTCCAAGTAATGATGATGGTTACAATATTTAAGGCCTTGTCAGCAATAGCCTCTGCCTGTTTTTACTCTTTTTTTAAAAAACAATTATTCAAACAGGATACTATATGTCTGAGCCATAATGTGTCACACTCAAATGACCAATTCTTCCCCTAATTGCCCCCTTTTCATTTCACCCTGCCTTTAACAAAATACGTACACCACCACTGTTTGTTATTGCTGTGAATCATTTTCACTGCTGCTATCATATTCTTGATATTTTAGTACCAAAGTGCAAATGTGTCTGTTTTTGAGCTAAATGGCACCAATGTGTTGAATTTCTTCAGTCAAGCTGCTCTGAGGTCTGCTGAGCCCGAAGTGCATGTTTGTTCCAGGCAGCTCCCAGGTGTGAATTTACAGTATATCAGTGTATGAATGTGGAGCGGCATAGTTTATGATTTCAGCAAATCAGTATGAAGGTTAAAGTGGAATCACCTGGTGACAGAAGAAGGTGGATCGATTCAACCCTGCAAGGATGATCTGAGACCTCCCGTATGTCAGTGTGTGTGGGCGCCTGCTGTAATGTACAGCACCAGGTGTGTCGGGGGAAAAAGACACTGAAGTGTTATGTCAGTCAGCGGCAGGAGCATACAGGAGAGACATCCATCACATTTACTCTGTCTTGGAAACTGGGTGGCTGTAAGCTGTGGGGCACCGTGTTTTGGTTACCAGAAAACTTTTGTGCTCTCTCCCTATTTTCTTGGATGGCAACTGATTATGTACAACCAGAGTAGCACAAGACACAGTTTGACTGTGCTACCTAGCAGGTAGACAATATTACTCAGAGCACTTATTTCCAGCTGTGAAGCTACGATGAGCAATACGGTGAAACCCATTTACCTCCCTGTTATTTGCTTCATGTGCTTAATTGCAGTTTGCTAAAGCACAGAGGAGCCAAAAGTAAAAAAAAAAAAAGGGCACATTTCTGGGTTTTATATAGCTGGTCTTTGTCTCTACTAGTAGCAGAAGAAGTAACTGAGTCAGGTTGTCTGACTCAGAGTGAATGACACCCAAAGAGGGAGAGAGAGAAACAGAGAGAGAGAGTGGGGGGGTTAAAACTGTGTCAGAATGTCTGAGGCTTCACTATGAGGCAGTCTTAAAGGGAGAGGTGAAAGAGGGGCATGTTGTCATACAGAGGAGAAGCCAGACAGACACACAGAGCTGTTACAGAGATGTAAGTGGGACAGGAGGGTCATCAAACAGTTCCTCCTCACCTCGCTTGTCTAGTTGATTCCTGGATGTTTATGGACCTCCAGTTGCTGCTTCGTCCTGTTAGTTGTCTTCATCGAGGTGATGAGTATGGAGTATGGCGGGCTTAGGGTGCCGACCAGGAGCTACAGCCGCTTCTCCTGCAAAAACTATAAAGTGGTAAGAACCCAGAGAGCGGCTACCCACCTGCTGATGAACTAAGAGGGATTTTACTTTGCAGTAATTTGTTCATTTTGAAACCTGACAGCAGCCTTGAAGTGAACAGACCATCCACAGTGAAGATGAAGTATTTGGATCTACCACAGGTTTTAATCAAGGGGACTTGGTAGTTATGAGAAAAACAGACTTAAGAAGAAAGGTCAGCCTGAAATAGAAATGTCTTGGGTAGAGTTGGATTGCCAGGAGCAGCTAGGAATTATTTTTGAATCCCCTCACCCACCCCTGACAGAAGCAGGTAACAGACACAGTGAGCTCAACAAATGAATGAGATCTTACTGTTGGGATTTGGCTCTACCTCATAAACCCCTGGATGTCCTAAACAAGGGGCCTTCATCTCAGCTGGCTCTGTGCTTAATGTTCAAAGGTAGATTTCCTTTGAAAAGGTAGAAAAAAGCACTGTTATCGGAGCATGTCTTTTGTAGACTCAGCTCTCGGTTTGGTGCCAGTACCTGAATTATAACGAGAGCTGTTTCAGTTCTGGCTCCCTATGAAAGCTTCTCGTGAGAGATAGCACTTTATAGCAGCTTTCGTCCTGCTGTGTTCTGTTTATAGCTCTCGTTCATGTCTGTAGATTGGTTCATAATGGTGTGTTAAGTGCAGTGTGTTTTAGGTCGCTTACTGAACCCTGGAAGTAATAAGGGTAATTGTCCTTAAGTTATCAACATAATTGTTTTTGAAAAGCCCTGCACCCTCAATGTATGTGAGAACTCTGCTTGGATGGACAGACCTGAGGTGTTGTGTGTTTAGCTACTGGCTTGTGATTTTCATGCTTGAACTTCAAATGGTCCTCAACAGGTTGAGAAAATTCACAAGCCTCTCAGTGCAGCTATGATACAGTTAAATAGGATGATCAAAAAAATGCAATAAAATAGAGATTGTGATGTATCAGCATCAATCTAATCAGAGACAGATCAGGAAACAGCTACTATTCCTACTTTGTGTATTGGTGTTGTAATGTGATTTCACTTACATAAACAGTTGAAAGAGCAAATAGATTTGTTTTAAGATCTTAATTGTATTTTGTGTTATTTATGGAAAAAAATCCTAACCTTTTAAATCCTGCTAATCATCACAATATGCAGTCAGTGGTGTGAGTTGATTTAATAGGACATCAGGATCATTCTATCTGTGGGCATCTCTACCCAGTTGACCCTAATGTTTCATGCACTTCTGTCCCAGGTCTTCTCTTTTTTTTATTTACTCTTTAAATGACTTTATGTACCCACTAGACTCTGTGTCTAATATTAGTGCTTTCCACTATGCTGCAAGCTCCATAAAACATTTGCTGAGATTAGGTACCAGATTAGAAAATGGCCATTTGGTGGAGCCTGAGGACAAGTATTGCATGAAAAGACCAGAAAGTCGTGCACTCATTACATTTACAACAAACTTGATTTGTGCAGACTGTGGATTGCTGTGTATTTGACTGAATGTGATTATTTAATTTGAAAGAGGATAGGAGACTCCACACTCTATACTTCTTGGACGTTGTTCCACAGAGTGGACCAAACAAAATAAAAGGCCAGGCATCACTGGTGCTCAGTTGAGGTTGTAGAATAGCTTGGTTGCAGCCAGGTACATATGGTGTCAGAAGATCTAAGATGTACCAAGATGTCCATCCAGAACAGGCCTTAAAAGATTTACTGGCCGATAATCAATCAATCAAGACTGAACAGCTCTGCTGACATATTTGTTCAAGTTGAGGTGGTTATCAAAGGTGGCATATATATATACGTATATATATATATATATGTGTGTGTGTGTGTGTGTATATATATATATATATATATATATATACATACATACATATATATATATATATATATACATACATAC
>CM076648.1:21177727-21219474 GCA_038496675.1 Rachycentron canadum | reverse complement strand
TGTATATATATATATATATATATATATATATATACATACATAAATATATGCTTTAAAGTATAAGCATTAACTGTGTCAGGGCCTATAATAATTATCAGTATTTAGCTGCAGGACATTCTGGGCCATGCAGCATTTAACGTCCAGGATGCAGTCGGTATACAGTATTAATTAAAAGAATCATTGGGGTTAACAAAGAATACAATTGAGTGTCATCCGCGTAGGAATGAAAGCTCATATTTGCCTGCTGCTGATGATTTGCTCCAAAGGCAACATGTATAGAGACAACAAGAGAGGTCCAAGGACAGACCCCTGAGTTACCCTGCAGGTCTTGTTTTACAGTGGCTACACTAATAAATATTTCATGTAAATAAGAATGAAATTACTTTAAAATTAAGTGTAGTGTTGGAGAACAGAACAACCAACAGCATCAAAACCGAAGATTTTCCAGCATTAGCAGCAATCAGCAGATCACTCATCACTTTAAAGAGTTCAGTCTCTGCACTGTGGTTTGCCCTAAATCTAAACTAAAATGTCTGAGAGTCTGTACAAACAGTGAATTTCTCAGCAACAACTTTATCTAAAACCTTGGCAGTTTGGAAATTGTTCTGAATTTATCCTATAAGGTCCTGTATTCTTAAAATAAGGAGATACTCAATCAATCTGACATTCATAAAGAGAATATATGGGCTGAAAGATCCATACACTTTTTTGAGAAAAAAGTCATTCTCTGGGAAGGAGTCCATGTTGATATTTCTCTGAGCCACTGCAGCATGTTTAATAAATACATTTTTTAAAAAGTGAGGGAAAAATCACACTCTGGCATTTAGTCTTTTAAAATGTCAAGGTGCTCTGCCAAAATGTCAGGATTTTGAAGGAAAGGCAAGATTTACAAAGTGAAAATAATTCAAAACCCACAGGACAAAACCTTTAACTTTTAGAATGTTTCACCCAACAGCAATGGTGCGTTTGTGTACGTTAACTTTACTGCTGTGTTTGCTTAGTGTGCAGGTTGTCGCTTAACAAGTCAGTGTCAGTGCAAACAACAACAGGGCAAAGCTTGAAAAATCTCAAGTGGTTGCTTAAACTGAGTGGCAGTTTGACAGATACACAAACACACACGGCCACACTAAAGAACATCTGCTTTGCTCCTCCTACACTATAATCAGCCTCCGTCATCATATGCCATGACATTTACTAAATTTGTGCTTCTGCATCTGCAGATGAGACATCCATCTGAAACAGAAAACTCACTATTCACTCCTCCCTCTTTAGAAAGTCCCCTTCAACTCAAGGGCACTGTCCCAGTGTGATGCCCTGGCTGCCCTCACCCACTCCCTGCCCAGGCTGACCCAGCGCTGCAGGGATGGTCTGTGTGCGTCATGCCCTTCTGTAGGCATCGCACACCAGCCCGGTGACTCAGCAAGCAGAGGCAACGGGGATGCTGGATATTAAGCAGATATGTGTGTGTTCATGTGAGGGGAAAAAAAAGACACAGCTGTCTGAACAAGTGACTCATCGCTGCTTGTCACAGGCTTTGAAGAACTGATTGTCATTTTTTATTGTCATAAATTGGACATTCTGTGAATATGCACATGGGTCCAGGTTTTCATGAAGTGTGTGCTTGTGAAGTGACAAAGCATGGCCATTTGTTTACAGGGTCTTGTGTTTTATTAAATGTCAAGATGTCAATTTACACAGATTGAGTGACCATCCCGTCGCTTCCTTGGCTAATCCAACCAGCAACAGATGTCACAATTAGTGTTAAAACCAAAGAGGATGCAACCTGGACCCAGAGTTTATTAATGTATGTGACAAATTCCCAAAGTAGGAAGTCCAAAGTCTTGACAAGTCACACATGACATTTTCCATGAGGCCCTGACAATGTGAATTAGTCTGTGTCATGCTGCTCTCTTTGGTGATGGGAATGTCCCTGACTCCAGCACCAATTTGCTGCTCCCAAAAAAGACCCCTAATATCCAGGAGAGGGTCAGAGTTTCTGCGAATGGAGGGATTTTCCCTCATCTCTATATCGTATTTGCACATCAGCCTGTTATAGAGCCCTGATTGTCTCTGTGATGACGTGAATGTAGTGAGTAATGGAGGGTAAGGTTGTAATAAGATGCCAAGGCACAATATGTTGTCATATTAACAGGGAATTTTTTTATTATTTGAAAATAGATCAAACACAGCAATGAGGCCTTGTTGTCCCCCCCTTGTGCTCTAGATGCATTTGGTGCAATGAAAGCAATTAGGTTCAATGTACCCGGAAATGAAACCTGCATCCTTGTTACTTTGCCTGGAGTGGCCTGTGAGATAACAATGCTGACCGCTCAGCCTGTATACTGCTCCATTATCAATTCAGTGAAACCCTGGGAAGTTTTGAACAGTTTCCGTTCAGTATGCAGCGTGGTTCCCTCTGATGTAGTGACTGGGCTGGGGTAACTAACACCTTATTCCAGCCTGATACTGAGTCAATATGGAGTCAATACTCCTCCTCAGTAACCATGCAGCTTATTAAAACTCTCACGAGTAGATCAAATGCCTGCTTCTCATCATCCCCTGCTTGTCCTTCGTTTTTCCTCTGGCCCTTCAGATCACAGAAGCTGCAATAAATCTGTGGTTAAACGCACATGATTCAGATTAATGCATTCTTTGTGCTTTTTTTTTTTTTACCTTTCAATTATTAACATGGCTTTTCATCTGACTCATGTTACAACATTTGGTCTGTGGTTGGGTGGATCTTGGTTCTGATTATTAATCATTGTGGTTTCAAGTAATTAATTCCCATATTCTGCATCCACATTTTAGGCATCTTGATGCGACTTAATTTTGCTCCCCTGAACTCTATCAAATATTGTATAATATAGAGTATAAACCACTGTGTGAAATGTGACAGTCATTAATAGATATGTCTGGCCGTTAGGAGGCAGTGCAAGTCCCTATCAAACACCCTGCCCTAACTTTATTGCTAACATTGGTATTGTGTTCCTCTTCAACTGATGAATGTAAGTCTGGTATTCACTCTACTTTCACCTCAGTTTTGGTCTCCACCAACTCCAGAGAAAACATATCTGGCTCTTTAGATGCTAGATGTTTAACTTTCTCCACCAGCTGGCAGCTAACCTCGTCCATGTGTACCGTGTACAGAGCAGTGGGTTTATCAGAGCTTGTTTGCTGAAAACATCTGCTGACAATGAGCCTGCTGAGTGACTGAATGCATCAATAAGAATTGAAGGCTATTTTTTTCTCATTCTTTGACCAGTATGAAAAGATCACAGTGCTAAAATATGTTCATTATTAAATGAACAATACCTGAGATATCACATTTCAGTTTTTGCCTGGTGCTTTGGCTGAGAAAACGAGATCAGATGCACAAAGTCTGTTTTGAAAAGTTACATTTTTAGCTCTTAAAAGTGACCTGTTGTGACTTGCCCACTTCCCCTTGTCTTGACTCTCACAGCCTGCCCATGCCCCCTGCGCTCCCTCGAGCTTCCCCTCCCATGGTTTCCAGCTCAGTGACTGACAGCTACATATTTCACCTCGTTTTTAATTACACTCCAACCCACAATTTACCTGTCCGAAACTACTTCAAAGAAGGCCTACACACACACTCACACAAAAGCTCCTGAGCATTGCACTTCCTTTTCTCCATGAGCAGCTGAGAGAGTGAATTGAAAGCTCAGAAGTTAATCCTGATGCTTGAAGGCTTATTTTAGCTCTGTGTGTCACTCAAGACTCATTTTATAGCTGTGCATCTGTGTTCAGGTGATTTAAGCGTTGCTCCGAGGCTCTTTTTGTTTAACATGTGGTCGTGTACTCTAGTAAACCTTTTGCGTTTGAGCTTGTGCATGAAGATGTTTATATGTAAGTGCATGTGTGTGTGTGCCTTTGAAGTGCTCACACCTGTTGTGAGCCATCACAAGGGCAGTGATTCATCTGATGAGTAGCATGGTAGCAAAGCTCCAGGTCTGTTTACAGTGCAAACACACAAAAAAAACGAGGGTCACAACTGTGTCACACACCTCATCCTGCAAGTTGTGTGTCAAGTTTTGTGCTAAGGCTCGACCTTAACAACGCTGTGTGCTCATCCGGCACTAATAGATGCACTTGAATTTCACAGTAATGAGAGAAAGGCTGATATTCTAGTTTCCACTTGTCTCTGAGAAAGTCTGCGTGCACATGAGACACCAGGTTACTTGGAGAAATCAGGTTATGCCAGAAATCGAACAACACGCTGACCTGAAGTGTAGTCGTAACCTGGTAACTCAAATCTGTGTTTACATGTAGCAGGTTTGTAAGAAGATTCTCCTCTTATTTTGGACAGATGTCTTTTAAAATGACAGTTTTGCTACCTACAATGAAAACGTCTGACCAGGCAAAATATGCAGCTAATTCTGCCCCATACAACAATAAACACAACAATAATTATTCACTTGCATAAGAGAATAGTTATTTTGGGAATTATTTTGTTAGCCTCAGGTAGTTAAATTGAATGAATTTGCAGCTGTTCCCAAAGTTGGGGTCAGTTGCAACATCAGAATTATTAAAGATAAAAATATTTTAAATTATATGTCATATAATAATGCATTTAATTGGTAAGAGTAATTAGCAGACAGATTTAAGTTTGTCCAAATAGTCTCAAATAGTAGATATAATAGATAGTAAATGAGCAAAATGCAAAGTGTTACAACCGTCCCCAGTCTGTCCTACAAAAAAAAAATCATAAACCTGGTAACATTGCCAAGAAGTCACTTTTTTCCAGGATAAATCTTGCTGGAGAAATCAGGTTCATCTAATCCTTTACCCCATTACTGAAGTTTCATTTCTTGTTCTCATTTACGTGACACATGAAGAAATGAGACTGCAGCAGAGAGCCAAGAGTAACCTGGTTACTTAAACGTGATGATTGTCTCTCTTGTGTCCTCTTTTCACCAGACTGGCTTACAGTAACAGTTTCTGAGTTTGTGTGAAAACAAGAGTGAGACACAGAGGGAGAGGTGTCTTTATTTAGCCAAAGCTGTCGCACATGTTTCGCATCCCTGTGGGGGGTGAAGCTGTTCTGAAGTTGCACTTGTCAAACTGAGTCTGTGCAGTTTAAACACAAGCCTAACAAAGCTGCAGATCAAGATAGATTCATCAGGCGCCTGTTTCTTAAAAATAACTCCTTCTTTATTCGAAATAAAGTTCTCTCCAACTTCTCTTCAACCTTTGTGTGACCTTTTTTAAAAAACTCCTCAGAAATGGAAACTCACTTGTCTTGATGAGGCAGAGAGAGAGAGTAAAAGAGAGAGTTTGGCAACTAATTATGAAGGAAGCTATTCAGATTATTCAGATGCTTGCTCTGCCCCCCCTTCCCCTCCTTCCCCCAGGCAGTGAAGGGTCTTTTCTGTCCCCAGAGAGTGATGTCAGCATGGCCCATTGAAAACAGCCGCCGTGCGCTCTGAGATGAATGCCCCGGCTGAACACAATGGCCCCAATTTGAATACCACGCGGATATATGCCAGATCGGAGCCCCAACAAAAGAAAGAGGGCTACTCTGCTCCCATTCAACCATGTTGTTATTTTATTAGAGTCGTAAATTTGCTTCAACCATTTATACCTTTTGTAGTTTTCAAGTGTTTATGGAGTTTGAAACACGTGGACGACCTGATGGGGCTATCCCTATTTTGGATTAGATTTTATTTTCAGTTGGCTCATGACTGAACGCCACGGTTGTGTTTGTGTGTGACTTCAGATCTACACGGACTGGGCCAACCATTACCTTGCCAAGTCAGGACACAAGCGTCTGATCAAGGACCTGCAAACAGACGTCACGGACGGAGTGCTGTTGGCTGAAATCATACAGGTCGTAGGTAAGGAAAACACACATTTGATTCCAAAGTCTACAAAGATCACTTGGTTGCTGAAAAAATACGTCACAAGTTACATTTAAAGATCTGACTGACCTTCACCAAACAAATAGCTGCAAGTTCTTTTCCAAACAGAAACATTGTCATCAAATAACAAGCTTTTTCCCTGAAGGACAGAGTTGATTAAAACATATTTTCTCTATTATCTAGTGTAACAATGTCAATTTCAGTATGAATCACACAAAGAGTTAATGTAGTGCTGAACAAGTTAAATGAATTCTTCCATAGGATGCTGATAGAGTCAGGACAAAACACAAGAGTAGAAGTAGAAATCCAACTTCTTTTGGTCAGCTCTCAGGGTCATGAGTGAAAAAAAAAGAAGTTTGATTCAGAAATAAAGAAAAATGTTTATTATTATGGTTATGGCCTGACATGTCATTTTAACAGAGTGAAGACAGATCAGAAAACAAAGAAATAAGCAGTACTTATGATAAAAGAGCTCATTTATTATTTAATCTGTAAAATGTTTCCTGCTCTATATTAAAATTACAGTCCCTTTTTTATTGGTATACATACTGTTTGGTAAATACATGTCAGTCAATTTTTCAGGAGCCTGATGTAACCTGTCTCATTTTCTCATTGACAAACACACAGTTTAAAATATAGTCTCAAGATAGAGTCTCAAGACCCTAAATAGATAAACGTGTAAAACGTGTTTGCATCACAGCAGGATAATGACGGTATTCAGCCTGGTGCAGGCTGTGAAAGTGGGTTGAACTTTTTTTTTTTGGACCCTCACCCTCGTGTGTATCATCATCATCATCATCATCAGCCTTGTCATTTCGTCTGGCCCTGCGCATTTCATCGGCCGCCGGCCTGGAGGCCGACACCAGCTGACCGGTGACTCAGCGCTGACTCTCTGCTCTCAGCTTTTCCCCCATGTCTCTGACCCAGATCATCCTTCTAATGCTATGAACAGTCTCACTGTTCTCATACTGCAGCTGTTGCATGTGATTTCTTTTTCAGTTAGATCAGGCATCATCAGGCATTTTATTCAAATGTAAAGCACTGAAATGATATTTGCATCACACGCTTGAGGGCCCCCCCATCCATCACTTTCTATACTGACTGGAAAGTAACTAAGAGGAATACTGTTGTCCTTTCTTGAAACAGTCTCCAGTACGAACCTCAGGAGCTAAGAGTTACATAACTTTGTAGTCAGCAGATCTAAATGTTAATTAATTTAAACAGCTTGGTTTTAGGAGACAGGAAAACAACACAGACTCATAATGGAGTCTTTTTTAAAGACTGTGATGTTTGAAGGGATGCTGGTAAGGAGATGTAAAGATGTGGACAGGGAAATAGAAAATATAAATATCATATATATGTATTCTAATTAAGTTCTGCTGATACTGAACCTGGTTATTCCTTAACCAAAAGAAAGTTCCTCTTCTTGAGAGGAGACTTTGTCATTTATTAGTCAAACAAACTACAGATGAGGTACCTCAGTATCTTAAAAATGTTCTTGAAAAATGTCCCTGTGTTCCTGCTACCCCATCATCCCCCTCATCCGGAACTTTTTCCCATCTTGTCCAAATGTAATATATATACCCTCCGACAGCTGACCACTGCTCTCACATTAAAACAACACGAGCCAGAACCATGTATTCACCTGCTCTGCTCAGCCTTCCTGGCTGATGCCTCTTGTCCACTGGGGAAACCTCACACCACACATTCTCCAGTGAAACCGGAGCAGCCGGCTGGTGTCAGAACAGCCATACTGGGACAAAAGCCTGATCGGATATGGCACCTGTTAACCGTTTGACCGTTTTACACTGAAGGTCAAGATGTTGGAGGAGAAAATGCTCCAGATTGAGGTCATCATCATGTTATTATGAACGATCTAAAGGATAATCTGTTCAACAAATCTGAGCCAAACCTGCAGCTTTTAAATACATTTTCTCTTATCCTCCTTTCCCAGTGTTTGGATACTTAACTCCAGTAATATAGTCTTGAGACAGTCTGACTGCTGGTTTGTAACTCACCAAAATGTGTCTGGTTATTGTTTCTTTTTTTATTTTGAGAACATTTATTTAATCTGGAATTTAAATGTGTTTTCCAAAATTATAGAGTAGCTGTCTCTTGTGGGTGTCACTGACCACAGTGTGCAATTTTTCAGGAAGCACACACACCATAGCCAACAGCGGTGGAGTTAAATCTTTCATCATTTAATTATGTAAACACATTTGTTTTGCCACATTTTATATGTATGAAATGCTAATTGGTGTGTTTCTGCTAAATTTGTCAAGGACCATTAAAATCTGGAAATCTGCAAACTGCAAAACACTGCAGTATTTCACTGATGTCCCAGGCAGGGATGTTGTACAGAGGAGCTAGCAATCTTTTCTTAAATTTCTTCAACCAAGTAACCAAGTAAAAATTAATTTTATTGAATCTAAATATATTGAATGCATCTACCCTTCAACTGGCCATCACTACATCTCATTATTTGTAATTTGCCATAAATTCTCTGCCAAATTTGACTCTTTACCACGAGGAACTCGCTTTTCTATCAAAAAGATCAGAACACTACAATAAGATATATTTTATATTATTTTTTGGGGTTTCAATAATTTACCTTGTACAACTTGACCTACATTTGCAAAAATCACTAAATTTAAACAAACTTGAAATTTAAAGAAAATCCATTTTTGGTTGAACTGCTTGCAAAACACAGACATATGTGACCTGCAATGAAGGATCACAAATCAACTGAGATTTGTTTTGAGGAGTCACAATCCAAAAAACTTGGGTGCCTTTGATTTATTTACCACAGGAGGCTAGAATGTAGGTGAAATAGTATGTGGTCCTGAGTTGGAGCTGCATTGTGGGCCCCACTGTGCCTCCTGATGCAGGAAGCCATGCTTCTGGCACAGTTGTCAGCTGTGAGCTGACAGTAGTGTCTCAGCTGCTGTGGGCTGGACCTCTAATGAACAGGAGGAATCCCTGACACCACACACACACACACACTCACACACCCACTTTGAAAAGAAGCAGTACAACACTCCCATACCGGTCGGGCCCCCAGCGGCCCCGTCCCCATTTGCTGTGACCAGATAGTGTTTCATGTCTCAGTGGGAGGGCAGGGGAAGGGAGGGGGGGTCAGAGTCAGCGGCATGAACACCTCTGCTCTCCTCACTCAGCCAGAAACTGTCTGGGACACACACACACCGGAATCTCGAGTGGAAATAAAAGAGAGGATTACATTAACCAAACAAAACTGACAAGAGTTTTCATTCTCTGGTCTTTTACCTCTCTGTCTCTGCCTCCTCTTTGTGTCTCTGCTCAGCCAATGAGAAGATTGACGATATCAATGGCTGTCCCAAGAGCCGTTCTCAGATGGTAAGTGACCTTCTAGGTTTGTTTTGGCAGAACGTTGTGAAATTTACCTCTTTGGGTGTCTGTGTAAAGTAACACACCTCCTGATGTTCCATCCCACTGCCTCATGTGGCCCTCCCCCTGAGCTGTGGTGCAAAAGTCACTGGTGAACAGTTGTAGATGGGGATGGTTACTCCATTTATTTTTACTCTTGTGGTCATGCGGGCTGCTGTTCGTGAAAACCTCTGGCTCAGACTTCTGGCAGTTGGAACTCAGTTGAAAGCATTGCAGGCTTTGGTTTTTGGGGCCAGCTTTGCCTCATCTTATTACACAGCATCCCCCTCATCTCCCCATGTGAGAGCGGGCATGGAGCATCAGCTCCAGTGACAAAGAAAATTCTCACAGCCAGTTAAGATGTGTTATTGTCTGCAGTGACATTTAGCAGGTATGTAAGTGGGATTTCCTCCCCAATGCTGCCGGTGGGATTTCTGTGTTGTCATAGTGTTGTGTTCTCTGTGGGAAATGAGCAGACAGTCCCGAGGCAGGGCTGCCCTCCGCTGAATGTGAGGGGTCATAAATTGGACCAGTGTGCCAGTTGAGGGGGCTATTTTTGGCCACCTGCCAGACTACTGAATCCTTTCGAAGTACCAGAGAGAGAGAGAGACATAAACACCCGTTGCGAACAACTGAGGAAGAGGTGGCAGCGCAGCTGATCCCCGAGCCCTTCTTCTTCATTGCAGACATACACACATACCCACATGGACCCACATTACCTAGATTTGTCTCTGTTTGCCACTTAAATAAACTAATTCACTAACTTGAACATGGCTCACCTCCCTCTCTACTCACTGTCCTGCTCACTATCAATTAGGCCTCTCCCATTAGCTCTATTTACGCTCCCTAGTCAGCAGTAATTGTGCATTTAGCTCTCTTTGGTCATAGTGGTCTGGCTGTCTCTGTGTGGTTTTGTTGTGCTGTTATCAACATCCTTTGTAGCCTCTCTTACATCCAGCCAGCCTGTCATCTTCAAACACAGCAACTTTTTTTAAAGACAAATAGCTTGCTGGACATGTCTGAATCAAATCAAGTGCTTCCATACATATAATATTTTTGTGATTGAATCCTCAGAGATGGTGACTGGAGATTACAGTGTCCATTCAAGCAGTGAGATATTGTTTGTTGGATAGCAGCTATCAAAATCTGCTTTTATTCTGTACGGATAAGCTCAGATGTTGCAGTGTGTGTGTGTGTGTGAGTATTTTTGGATCACTGTGTATCATCTCAGTAAGTCTGTCAGCTTTAAAGCAAAATCTGAAGCAGTCAAGCAGTGCTAAGGGCAGGTGCAACCACAGCCATTATGCAAATGTGTGCTTTGTGTTTTGTAGTACTGTCAAAACAAACACACACAGGTCCTGAGAGTGGAGTCGGCAGCTGGGACGGAGGCGAATGAGAGCCCACTTTTGCTGCACTTGATTTCATTGCTTTTAATCCCCCAAAGCTTCCAAAGCTGCTGCCAATTACCGCCACTTAACTTAACCCCCATCTTTAAGCGAATAAACATGGAAATAAGCTCCGTCACTGGAATAAATTGTAGCACACCCACCTCACGTTCATGCTCACTGATTAGCATGCGGGCTATGCAGCCCAAAGCGAGTGGCTGTTTTCACAACTGTCACATCCTCGTTAAACGGACCCCCATCATCGGGTCATTGCTTTGCCACCCAGTCAAAGAGGCTGTCTGCGGGTCTGTGTGTGTGTGTGTGTGTGTGTGTGTGTGTGTGTGTGGTTGTATCTGTCTGCGTGGGTTCAGCCCAGAGCGAGAGTGTCGATTTGACACTGAGCCGCTAAAACCACACACAGGATGCAACACACAGACACACAAACACACATGGAGAGGGTGTCTCGCCCAGGCATCTATGGGATTTCACCTGCAGGAGGCTGGGAAATTCAACAAGGCCCAACAAGAAATGATTTTGTCATCCTCGTTTCATCCAGTGCCATTAAAATCTGGCAGTGAATTCATTTATTAATCCTCTGTTTACATCAGATATTACTGAGGATTTAAATGAAGACTGATAACTGAGAAAATACATGTATCTTTAGTGTAATTTGTATGAACAGACTCTTTAAATTTCATCATAACCTCAACCCCCTTTAATTTATTACTTATTATTTATATAACCTCCCTTCCCTTTACCTTTTTTTAACCCCTTTAGGTTTAACCCCTTTGTACCTCTTTGTATTTACAAATTGTGTTGTTATTGTGTTGCTGTGCAGACAGAACCAGAGTGGTGGGTAGGTGGTTGCATGTTTGACACAGATAAATTTTGGTATTTTTGTAGATGGTGATGCTTTACACAGGTAAGCAGTACAAGTCCCAAACCATGTTTTATTAATGATTGAACAGGGTGGTTAATGTTTAATCAAAGGGAGAGGTCCTTTGTTTTTGTGTGTGAGACAGAGTTAAAGAGAGAGAGAAATCCCTATTTGTGTCAGCTGGTCAGAACTCAGGTGATCATGTGATGGGCTGAAAGCAAATGAGCAATCACAGTTACTGTTTCTAAGCAACCAAATTTACCAAAAAAAACCCAAATCGTTGTTTGAGAGGGTGCTGCCTTTTATTGATCCTGAAGGGAGCCTGTCTCTGGGGCAATACCATGGGGGGGTGGGCAAAATAACTAAAGCACTTGACACAGGGATCCAGTTCAATATGACCTTTATGAAGGTTATGATCTATGATAGAGATGTGATCATACGATGAACAGCAAGGTATTCATGTTATTTTGTCCATTCCTCGTGCATACACACTGGCACGCAATGCTCGCTTGTTGCATAAGTAAGTCATATGTTGCAACAACAGTTAGTCCATTCATAGGAGATATGACACAACATTTTACAAATTATATAAGAAATCATTCCAGAAGCCCTCGTCCTTGAAAAAATCTGTGGCCTTTTTTGTTTTAAAAATAAAAACAATTTTGCCCAAGTCCTCTGTACTAGCAGTGACAGCTCAAAGGTGTTTTCATACAGTAAATCAAACATATTTGCTTGAATCTTTCTGTGCACACTTTGTTGCCTGTGAATAAAAATTGAACATGAACATAACAGTTAGTAAAGAACAGTGAATCTTAATAAAGACATCACAGTAATGGATATCTTAAAGGAGAAAGTGCACACACTTAGTATGTACAGACACACAGCACCAAGTGTGTAAACATTCATTTGCAGAAGCAATAAGGCAGAAAATGCTGCCTAAAGGGTAGGTGTGCGTTTTGTGCATCATTCCGTGTCTCTTGTAGACGCTGCTGTGTAAATTTTTTATTAATAAGCAGTGAGAACTAGCACTTTTCTGACGCGTGGAAACCTCTGAATACATGTGTCAGTAAAGTGAGAATTGCTGTGAATATTGGAGTTCTGCAGGTGAGCTGGTTGCTATAATCTGTGAAGCCTTCTGTAAGATTGGAAAATGTGCGTGGGCAGATTGTTACAGATTTAATCACATAGTTCTACAGACAAATCTACAGATACACACATACTGACACAACACATCGTCTCACTGCTGTGTGACCAGATTCGACAAGACCCAACAGTCAGAAAGTGAAATGAAATTAATGATTTCTAAAAACGATTCAAGTTTAACAAAACTATTTTCAGATACTTATTTTTCTATATTTGTTTATGTCAATAAGAAAATAGCAAAATAAATCAAGCCCATACTCACAGTTGTGTTTAATCCTCCTCAGTACAAACCCAGTTCTATGGCCCAAATCTGGCTCATGTGCAGCATAATTTTCAGGTGCTGACTGACTGACTCATACCAAAGACCAAGGCATCTTGGGCCCATCTTTTCATTTTGCTAACTTGGTAGTTTCTATGGGTAATAATAACATTAATTTGATCAAGTCAGTAGCTGATAGATGGGGGCACACCAGACAGACAGACCGAATAAAGGAACTGTCCTTTGTAAACATACATCACAGTCTACAGAGGGACTTCTGGTTCATCTTTCACTTCCTACACCTAACCTGTGCATTGAGGGACATTTTTGGTACATTCTTCCAATTTTACCTCTAAATATAGATAATAATAATAATAATAATAATAATAATAATAATAATAATAATAATAATAATAATAATAATAATAATAATAATAATAATAGATAATCTGGGGTGAACTTTGTTTAAAATCCCATCTGACTGCGTGACCGCTTCTGTTACTTGTCATAAAACTGTTGCGATGTTTCCAGATCAACAAAATTTACTTTAGGCTGACTCCAAAAATAAGACTCAAGCTGTAATAAATCAGAGTTATCATTTATATGGCAGATAAGAATCAAAGATATTGAACGGCTGTGGTGGCACGGCCAAAGAACTGTTTAACACTTCAAGTATTATATAAGTCAGGGTTATTTTTATAGCTCAGTATCACAGACCTACAGCAACAATGATCAGTAACAGTAAGTTGAGACGATGGTAGATCAGTGTCTTTTTCATTCTGACAAGAATACAATTTGGGTGAATTATTAATTGAAACACAGAAAACAATTGTCTGTCTCCAACTTTGGTTTAAAAATATCAGCCTCAGTATCAGTCTTCAAAAGCTCCTATTTGTCATATCCTGCTTCAGACACATAACTCTCACGGTCACACACACACACACACACACCCCCCCCCTCTCTCTCTAGCTCTCCTTTCTCTCTGCTCACACACACACACATAACAATAGTATCCCTGTGATGGGAGGTAGTGTTTGTTCAGAGGGCTGTGTGGCTGGCTGGCCGGCCCCATGCTGCTGCCGGGAGCCGGAGCAGAGCGGGAGGTGACGGTGGCGTGGATGGAGGTGTGAAGCCAGGGAGAGCAGTCACACTGCAGGAACAGATCTCACATCCAGGCAGGTAGGAGCTTTCATACTGGTCCAGGCACAGCGCAAATACAGCAGCAGTGGTGTCACCCAGAGCTGGAGGCTATTTGTCTTATGTGTGGATTTCTCTCTGAGATTGTTTAGAGGGGTTTTTTATTTTGTATTCTGTTAAGTTGGTGGTCAGTTTCTCATTCTTTTACCTATGTGTTGAAACTTTGACTGGAAGTTTGTGGAGAGCAGAAAAATAATGAACCAAAGATAACGTGATAGTATGTTGAGATAGAAGTTTTATTATTCCTGTTGATAGCTTTAGAAACACGTGACAAACAATGTGACGTAAAGTAAAGACGTCTCAGTAAGCCCTTAACGGACGATGGTTTATTCATTTTACTTTGGCTTCCACAAAGAGGAGGAACGACTTGTAACAGATCCCTGGGCAGACTCGAACCAGGGAAGTTGTGATTACATGGATGGTGAGGTTACAAGGACACCCCTGCCAAAAAACAAAATTATAACCTTTGATCATACACTAACAAATGGAACATATTGACTATCACAGACAGATGAGGCCTGTACTATTAAATAGCAACTTTTCAAGGGCACATTAAAACCTGGAGTAGACCTGTTTTCAAATCATGGATCCAGTGCTAAAGTTATACTTGGAATTTGTATATCGATCTTTCTATTTAAAATAGAGCCTGATTAAGATCTCTGGCTCTGGGGCTGATGGTAGATTGTGACAGAATAGTGTTACTCTGGCTTTTCTGAGCTCTGGTCTCAAAAGGTTTTTAAATAGCGAGAGGTTTCAGTATTTATACTCCCTGAGAGGCAGAGCTGGGGTGCATCTCAGCAGGATGGGCCTGGCATTTGTGGTGGGGTATCTTAATGAACCATATTTTCTGCAGGCTGCTGCTATTTAAGTAACAACTATACCAGGGAATGTGGGGCAGTAGTGGAAGGGGGTTCCGTCACTCAGATGAAGTTTAGGCCCTGGAGTGTTAAAGGCAGACTCTGAATATGTCAGTGGGGTTTATTTTTAAGGCGCTCTTGGTATTCAGGACCATAATCTGCATTCCTCTCGTTCCCATGTTTTCTGCTGTATCACCTCAAAGGCCAGCATGTGTCAGCCCTGCTAACAGCTGTTTCTGGGGTCAGAGGTCATGGAAGTGACAGCATGGGGCAGCACTGCTGTGTCGACTCAATCAGTGACCGACTCAGTCAGTCAGTGGCTCGGAGTTTAAACTAGGAGTTGATTCATTAGTAGTAATAATGTAGTAAATTGATGAATAATATTATTGTGATGATGATTGTCTTCTAATCTTGGCACAAATATTAATTAAATAAGTACTATGCTAATATATTAACTAATAGTTTGGTCTGGCATGGACTCTAATAGTAGATGCTGGAGTTAAAAATAATGCAGTGTATGGTGTCATTAAATCTAGTAGTGACTAGATTATTATTATGTTCTGGTGGTTAATATAGCAAGTAATAATCTGGTTAGTTGCATATAGTTTTGAATGTCACTAATATTAATTTGATGAATTATTCTGGCATTGCATGAAAGTGATACAAGTAGAGTAGTAGGTGTAATTAATAGTAATGAGGTAGTGACTTAAAGTATAAACTATAAA
The DNA here is from genome assembly GCA_038496675.1 of Rachycentron canadum. NCBI lineage: Eukaryota > Metazoa > Chordata > Actinopteri > Carangiformes > Rachycentridae > Rachycentron > Rachycentron canadum. The sequence continues at coordinate 21,203,750 of CM076648.1, read as the reverse complement.
TGAACATTTGTGGTATCGGGTGTAACCAGTAGTAACTGTGGATAGTAGTCGTGTATGATAGTGTAGGATGTAATTACTATAGATATAGAGGTGGGTGCAACTCATAGCAATTTGTTTAATGAAAATAATAAAATCATAATCATACTCTAATGAGTTTGGTGGATGTAACTAATAGTACCATGAAACGGGATATAACTAAACAAATGTGGGAGATGTTATAGTAATCTGATAGTTGATGTAACTAATAGCAGTACAGCAGTGGATGTAAACGATAACAGTTGATTTAGTAACATCAGTATTGGAGGTCACTCCTGATGTTATGAATATTGAATATTGACTGATTTATAGCAGCAGATTTACCCACCGTCAGTAGATGTTAGCATAGTTTGATAGAGGCCAATGTAAATGAGCTTCATCTTCAGATTCTCACCTCACAGCTAGATACTTCCCACCAGGAGCAGCACAGAGGGAGCTGTAGGTCAGGCTATATTTAGTCGCTGCATATTAAGTGTAATCATGTCATTAATCTTAGGAGAGTGGGACCCTCCCGGTTGCAGCCCACACCCGGCCTCGTTTACAAAGAACACAGTTCAAATGTATTTTAGTTTAGAAACCACACGCAACTGGAGTATCAGTGCTCTATATCTTTACTCCCTCGCCTGTGAGATTACATTTAACCTGTTTGGGTTTGTTGGTAAATGGGTTTGTTGTGAGTATATTGTGGGAAACCTGCCTGAGTGTGTTGTCATGTACTCTCACTTGCAATAAATGTCATAGTAAAGAAGATGTAGCACCTCTTTAACCTTTCTACATACTGTAAAATACTTTTAAATGTCCATTTTGCATTTGATTCTTTAGTTAATTGCCCTGCCTACAGTATCACTTCATAGCCACCATGGTGTGTAATATGAGAGACAAACAGCCATGATACATTGATATCCTTTGTGTTGTACCTGGTGTGTTTGCTCATTGAAAACAACAGTTGGTAAACTTTGATCACACCACTATTCATCCGCAGTGACTCTGCTTGATGACTTGCTTTATGTGGTTTACTTTGTGATTACGTGGGCCAGCCACCAGGCTTGGTGCATAATAGTCCACGTGGGCTCTAAACAAAGCCTGTCTACCTATCAAATCCTCTCTCGGTCCAGTGACAGCTCAGCAGTCTGTTCAGGTTGCCAAGGCTGCTGTCATAGCAACTGAGTTGGTGTACTGTAGTTGGTTAGCCTCCCTGTAGCTCTACTGGAGGAACGTCTGCTTGGTTTGAATCCTGTTTTGACTATGTCATCATGTGGTCAATACTTTCTGAGCTTGGCACAGCACAGTATGAGCAGTCACATTAAAGCTTTCCTACAACTTGATGCCTAAAAAAAGTTAAATTAATTACCACTTTTCCTACAAATATCAGAACATATTTGGATAAATTGGGAAACTAATATTGATTACTTTATCCCATTCCATCTCAGTATAATTGGTTGTAGTTTTAGCCAACCTGCTTTAAGCGCTTCAGCAAGCCATTTGATAGTAAATTCAATTTTGTAAATTGAATTTTTGTAACGTGCCAAATCACAGCAGAAGTTATCTCAAGCCACTTTCCAAATAGTGCAGGACTAGACTGTCTCTTTATTTTTATTATTTACAGAGACCCAACAAATCTCACCAAGAGAAAGCACTTGATGAGAATGGTGAGAAAAATGTAATGTTACCACTTACAAAAGTCTATGTGGTCTGAAGTGTGACTTAAAATTTTGCACAATTCGTCCTTGCACAAAATCCTAATATTCCTGAACAAGATTTATACATTGTCCAAAAATCATGACTGCCATCAGTCAATCAGTGTGACTGTCTGTTATGTGCATTTTTAATTTTGATGCAGACCTGAATCCACATGCAGATTGTGAGGCTTTAGCACATGCATGGTAAAAACTTTCTAAGATTTCATATGAATGCTTATTGGCACAAAACAAGCATTTGCTGCCAAAGGCAATCCAATAAGCAATCACAGATTTAGTTTCCCATCATAGCAGCCTATTTTTCACTGGTCCAACATCAATGAATATTGAAGGATATATGATCTGTATTCCCAGCATGTCTTTGTCAGTGTTGATGTCCAGCACATCTTTTCTGAAATTTCTAACAGGTTAGTACATTTTGTGCTGCCAACTTTCCTTTCTACATAGACCTGTAGATGTTCACTTTCAGTTTTACCATTATGCTCTCAGAAGAAGCGTGCAAAAGACAGACTAATACTTCCTCACATTATACAAATATGCAAATCTGAATGGAAATGTGCAGGATGTAGTGTCATACAGCTGTGTCCATGTCTCTCTGTCCAGATTGAGAACATCGATGCCTGCCTCGGTTTCCTGGCAGCCAAAAGAGTCAACATCCAGGGTCTGTCTGCAGAAGGTAAGCTCGTCTCCTGTTTTTCTAGGAATAGGGTCGGTAGACCCAAACCAGACCAGACCAGGCCAGCACAGACTAGGCCTAGCTGTTCAACTAAAGTGCTAAAGAGTGGCAGCTTGTCACAGAGACATTTATATTGGCACACTCTTCCGTCAGGACACACTAGATTAATACCAGACAGTACACTAACACGTGTAGGCTTGCAAGGGAATGATTATATCATACATACAACTAATGTACCAGAAATGTGTTTATATGTAGCCTACATTAAAGAAATTGATTTATGTTGGCCAAAATTTTTACATCACACAGGGAAACTATGCACAATAATAGTAACAATATTAATGCTAATAGAGAAAGACAATCCAAGAACATGTAATGCAGAAAAACTGTAATACTTAAGACAGCCGCAGACAGCAAATCCGCTTGACTTTGTGAATATGTGTTTTCAGGATGATGTCGAATACTTACTACAACTCTCAGTCTGTTCACTTATCAGCACCAATGGCAGATGAAGGAGCCAGTAAATCCAGTCATGGCATATGTGTTCCTCTGAACAATAAGTGAACAAGTCCCCTAAAATAATGAAAGTAATTAAAATGAAAATCTGCAACAAACAATGGGTGAAAGCAACAGAGGAGTGAGTCATTATCACAACAATATATCAGTAGGACATGACAGCTGGTAAGAAGCTGCCTGTAGCATGTTAGTAGCTTTAGTTTGTTAGTACAGATCAATCCAGCTGCTGTCATTTAGTGTGGTTGACATGACTTCAAGCCTCTGTTTTGCAGTCATCTCTCCTCCATTTTTTTTTTCTTCACATCACCTTTTCCTCTGCAATATCCACCCTGTCCTTCTTCATGATTCGCAGAAATTCGGAATGGTAATCTGAAAGCCATCCTCGGCCTCTTCTTCAGCTTGTCCCGCTACAAACAGCAGCAGCAGCAGGCCCAGCGGCAGAACTCCCAGCCCTCTCTCCCACCCACCGCCCAGTCCCAGAGCACGCACGCTCCCCTGAGCCAGCAGAGCAGTGCCCCGGCCCAGCTTAGCCACTCTCCGCATGGGACTCCTGCCCTTACAGCCCAGAAAGCAGCACAGGCCGAGATGCAGTCCAGGTGAGGCTCTCCGGCTCATGTATGAAAACTATTATGACACTGGAAACATGAGGAATGTAACCTTGAAACTGGGTGAATGGGTTTGTCTCTGTGTTCTTCACTTTCTTGCTGTTTCTCCTGTTCTAATCCATCATTTTGTCATCTCAATCTTCCTCTTCACACTTCCTGTCATTTATAACTGTAAACCTGATCTCTCTGTCCCTGTCCTGTTCCATATCCCTCTTCTCTTCTCTCCTCCTCCAGGGATGGGTCTCAGAGTAAACTACTCAAGTTTTCCCTTGGTCAGAAAAAGACCTCTAGGTCAGCTTCTTCTGCATTTCTGTTTTCTTGCTCCTCCCCCTCTTTCCTCCACCCCACCTCCTGTCCCGTCCCATTCCAGGAAATAGGCAGATAGAAATTGCCCCTAATCAAGGATAACATTTCTTTTGTACTGTAATGAGTCTCATGTTGTTTCTTTGTCTGTGATTAAGGGCAATCTCTACTACAAGCACTATCTAATATGCATGAGTGGTAGTGTTGAGCAGATAGGGACCAAAGCTCCAGGCTCCATTTTTGGATGGCCCTGTCTGTCTGGCAGTGCGCCTCATTTGGCAAGTCTGCTAAATGGGCTGTGAAAGACCTTTAGATAACCCTTAAGTAAGTGTGTGTACTTGTGTATGTGTGTGTTGGGGGGGGGGGGGTTGCTTGACAAGCACATCCCCCATATAATGTGACATTAATAATTAACAGAGGAGGATTCTGTGAGTGGAATGTGTATCTACAATACGACAATGTGTCGTTGAAATTTAGCTTCAGTCTGCGTTTGCTGTGATGCCCTCTAGTCTGTTTGCATTTACTTTTGCCTCTTCTTGCGCATGCAGTGTCATATTCTGTGATGAAGCACCTTAAAATTGGATTTAGGATGTGGTTTTGCATGCTGCCCATCCCAGATTCTGTTTGCATTGCACCTGCCCCCACACCAGCTGCTCTCCAGAGCAATGCGATGGCCCCATCTTCTGGCCAGTATCTGCAACGACAAGATGAGGACCTGATGGGGGTTGTCTGGTGCTCTCCACTCAAAGAACTTCTGATTTTTCTCTAGTGTTCTCTTTTAATCACCATTTTCCAACGGCAGCAGTTTACAGACCTCATCAACCCTCATGTGCTTAACTGTCAGCACGTCACAGTAAGTTAGGGCTGCACAATCAATAAAAATATAATTATAAAGTGCAATATCCACATTGCAGGAGCTGCATTTTTTTTGGATAAAGATAAAATGTGATACAACATTGCTGTACATTGTTAGAACCATAAGTTTTGTGGTGCCGCAGAGACATCCTGGCTTACAGATCATATTCTCCAGATGTAAAGAAACAGGCTTGTTCTCTTAAGACTCAAACATAACATTATCATCATCAAGATTTTTTTTCATTGACAATAATCAATGCAAAAACCAAAATCATTCCACCTGAAACCACAATCATGCATCCCTACAATTTAAAGATTTATCCTGATAAATTTCTCAACAATTGTTTAAAATAACCACAATGTCTAAGATTATTTCCATTCAAAGGAGACATCAGAGTCATTGTGGGCTTGCAGCACACAAAATATCCAGCCCACATTGTCTACGCGTGAAGGAGTGAGCAGCTCATTTCACATATGCACAATTGCCATCATTTCAGTAGACTGACTGGTCCCACCATAATTGTAAGTCAAATTAGCCTACTCTTTCTAAATAATATGGTAAAACATGTTACCGTGCAAAGACCAGATAAGTAATGGTCGGTCAAAGTGAATGGCATGGCGGAAATGAGAGTTTCTACAATGTATACAAGAGCTGAAAGAGAGAGACGTAATCTGCTTATCAGCTTCCGCCTCGCAGTCCCAAGACGCTGATGATGTCGCTGCTGGTGAATTAGCATTTCATTAGCAGTGTCTGTGCCTTGGCCTGGTTAGATTACAGCCCGGCTCACAACCTCACCAAAGATCAATTTACAATGTATAATAAAGGTGTCATATGCCATAAATTTCACCAGGGTTAGGGTTTATTCACTGTTGGTATATCCTGTCTAATCCATGTGGAGAAATAAAGGAGCAGGATGTGTAATCTGAGGCTGCTGAGCGCACAGCTCTCATGGGACCTGGCTCCTGTCAGACTGTCCAGCCCACTCACGTACATCCATGCTGCTGTGAGCTCATCTGTCTCCATTAGATTACCATAGGTGTACATAGGGAGGCAGAACTGGAGCAAACAATAGCTGAGTTTGCATTTATGAAACGGTGAGTGTCTTCCCATCTGAGCCACAGACTGAAGATTAACCAGATGTAAACATTTGTCTTGTTACCAAAAGAGCCAAAAATAGTATGCAGCTGTGTGACTGTGTGGTTAGTGTAGTCATCCATTTGAGACGGACTCGACCTCGCAGCCCAACCAAAGGGCAAGAGGACAACTCTGCTCTCTCAGAAATCAATAAAAAAGGTTAAAAAAAGATTTATATCATGAGTTTACAGATGAAACAGTGCCTGCATGACCCCGGTGCTCTCAGTCCTATTTAACCAATATCCTCGTGTTTGAGTCTAGAAGCTGTAAACTAGATGTTTGATGTGTGTTAGTCCTTGCAGAAAGTGAACCTGGTGTGTTTTCATGTAAGATGAAGGCTTTATACCACAGATTTTCCCCACTAATCTCATCACCTCAGAGACTAATGAACAAACTAAATGTTTTGGCCTGTTTACGCCCCCTTCTTTCTCTCTGTCTGTCTTCCTCCTCGCCACTTTCTCTCTCCCTCTCCCTCCCTCTTTCCCTCTCTTTCTCTGTCTCTCTCTCTCTCTCTCTCTCTCTATCAGACTTCCCGGCCCCACAGCGAGGGTGTCCACTGCTGGCAGTGACATCCCTCCAAGAGGCTCGGTCAGTGCTGCTGGGAACAGACGCAGCCAGGGCTTCAGTGACAAGACCAAAGCCAACTCACACCCAAACAAAGGTACAAAGACACACACATACTGACACACTTATTTTTGGTTTAGTACAACCATCATCACATCATAACACTGAGGTATCCTGGGGATCTTATTATGATAATGGTTGTATTGAGTGAAGTTTGAAAAAACTGCAGTTCTTAAACATGTAGGATTAACGATTATTTCAGGGTGAATTATGACTTTTCTGGGTGCTTTGAGTTATCATACTTAATAATACAAGTTATCTTTGTTGTTTTGGGATCAAGAGGAAGTATCAAAAAGTCCTCAGTATGATCTGCTATACTGAATAATGAAGAATACATGAGCCTTTAAAGAAGATGCTTTCTGTGAATAAATGCTCATTTGCCTCCTTTTAATATTTACTAGGGTCAAGTGCAGCTCAGTTAATTTTTAGCATAAAGGCTTTTTATTTCAACACACCAGGACAGACTATTAACTGTTCTATTACAGACAAGCTGTTAGATGATGTCTTCCTCTGCAGCTGCATGGACTTAATAGTCTAAGGACGCAAACACAGAAAGATGTGAGCTGTGAGCACAGGTTGAGAGGCCAGCTGCGGTGTGCAACACAGTTATAATCTTTATGATTGAGCGTTACCACCCAGAATGCACCTCAGGAGTTACACCTACTTTCTCTGCATACATTTTTACACCCTCTTTTGTAGCTTTGACTTTTAACCAAAGAACCAGATGTTGTCTGACACAGCTGCTCATCTTTTGTGCAGACAGGTTCAATTCCATCTAAATCCACACAATGCTTCAACTATCTGTCAACGAACCTCATCCCTGCAGGAAACTTTGCTGCTCTTTTAATGTTAATGCACCAACTTTATCTGAGGACATATTGCTGTTTGAGAATAGACCTGTTTGCTGTCATGTCTAGAGCCAGAACTTTCACACGTTTCTTCCGAACTGCTTTGACCCAGTTTAATTCAGTCTGCTTAGTCTTACTGCTCTGCAGAGTACACGCTCAGTGTGTTTGGCAGTATATTTAGTTAAACCAGTGTTGAAACAGCCTCTGTCACCACTCAGTGAGCCAAGACTTTATATAGACTGTGTTAGTGTTCACAGTCTAAACTCATTACCCAGCTTTAGACAGAAAATTCTGACCGCCCAGAGAGAGATGGGGCGAGAGAGTGAGACAGAGAGTGAGAGAGAGCGTCTGTTGTGTTGTGTTTAAACAGTGACAAATTAACTGGCACCAACAAAGTAAGAAGCACAGTGGGACATTTATTCTGATGTGCAGCAGTTTGAATATTTGTGGACATGTATCCATACGAGTGGGTTCATGAACATGTTCTTGAAACAGATTAACACAGATTTGATGGAAGCAAATGCCATTGAATTTCTGTGGTGGTCATAAAGGATGAGTTTGAAATACCCTTATTTCACTTTCTGTATGCTAAATATGAAGCTGCCATTAGCAACACGCTGGCTAAGGTATATCTTATTTGTTAAATCCATAGGAAAAAACCTGTAAAAACAAAAAGCTGTGGTTATGAGCCAGACTACTTCTCTACCAGACCAGTGACTCCACACCTTGTGATGGGCTGCTATTCGTATGTTTAACCATAGACTCTTTTAAAAGTGGACGTAAACTTTGGGTCTGAAAGGTGAAGCCAATGCTGAGGAGTCTTAAACCTTCATTCTATGTAATGACCACCAGGAGGCGACTTCACTGGTTGTAAAAAGAAGTCAGATTGTATTGAAGTCTATGGGGAGAAGTCCTTACTTCTCACTTGATTTATTAGCTCAGTAAATGTTGTTCTGATGAGTTTATGGTCTCAATCTCTAGGTTCAAGTCTTCAATACAACATGATGTTTTGAATTTTTTAATTGATGGTCCCATTTAGAGGAAAATAGAAGATAATGCAGGGTATGAATAATGGCTTGGAGTGAGGGGTAGAGAGAGGCTGACCTTCATACTTATGGTACAGACATTAGATAGGTATCACTCGACATTTATTAATCATGTTTACCAAAACATCCTCCTCTAATGTGAGGAGCGATAGAGGTAATAGAGGTGGTGACAGTAGCAAAAGCATTAATGGTTAGTTAAGCGTACCAGCTGAGTGTCTGGGGCAAATACCAAAATCTCTGATCAGAAATCAACTTTAAAAAATTAACAAAGTTGATTTACACTCCCAGCATGCAGGTGTTATATGTTTATGTGGTTTTCAGCATCAGGCCATATGATTGGCAGTAGGTAGGATGTGAATCACTGGTCAACCCCCTTCCATCTTGCCCTGTGGTTGACATACAGCCAAGCCCCTCCTCTGCTGCCATAGCACTACACTACACTCCTCCACCTCCTGCACTCTCTGCAAGGCTAGGCCCTGGTTTGGGACTCTCCTCCTCTCCTGTCCATCTCCTCCTCTACTTCTTTCTCTGTTCCTCCTGGACCTCTGCAGCAACTATGAGGTTTGTCACCTTGCCCTTATAGATCTACTATAGAGCTCTAGGACTCTAGGTGATAGTTTCAGATGAGTAGCTTGAGTTTTGCATTGAACATTTAAAAATATGGCAGCAGATTTAGTCAATTTTACTGGTGGTTTGGTTTTGCTGCTGCTAGAGGAGAGAGCACTTTTGATCCTGTGCAAAACTACTTTTCTGTAAGTTGGGTTTAAGTTAACCTTTTGTGAAGAATTTGATTTTTTAAAGTGCAATTGTGAGGATGTTGACCAACAATATAACCAACTTCTTGCACTAATTTAGAATTTCCCTTTGTTAAGAAGGTGTCATTAAAATCTGACCGTGTCTGTCTGATATAACAAAACAAATGTGCATGCTGGGACTTTCATGCATGTTGTGAGACAGTGTTGCTGCAGGTTGAGGTGGTTTAAGAGACAGCTGCAGCTTCTATTGTGAGGCCAGATCTGCTGTGTGACAATGGCTGTGACACCAGAATGGAGTTACGTTGCTGCACGGCTGTACAGTAAGGGCACAGACCTGAATCTTGTCCTCTGCTCTGTGTTAACAGAAGGTGACAGTGTCTGGGTGTCCACCAAGTGACACAGAGCAGAGAGGCAGAGAAAGCAGGAGGGAATCTGCAGTTGTGTGTTTGTGCACGTTACTCTGTTACCCATGTATTTCTGTGTATGTCTATGTGAGTGTGTGTGTTTTTGTGTGCTGGTGCCCTCGCTGAATGAATAGCCTTCTGATGAGCTGTAGCGTCACTGTTTGAGTGTATTCATGTGGAGAAACTTTAAAAAGTTTCAGTGGCCACACAAAAGCTGCCTGTCCCTCTCACTTTTTGCAGCACAATGACTGAGGAGAGAGCGAGAGAGACAGAAAGAGCAGGTTCCTGAAATCAGAACATGATGAGTAAGCAAAGACCTGCAGCCTCAAACTTTGTGCCAGTCTGACCTAATTGGTACAGATTTAACAAATTAAATGAATAATATGTTTTCAGTCTTGTTATATGTGAGTGACTTGTAGGGCATGTTCAGGTCAGCAATTTGGTTGCTGACTGCATTAAAAGGTTTAGCTTAATGTCTTGTGACCTGTGCAGAAGGGTTGGAGGGCTTGTGATGTATAAACAGTGTCAGCCGATGCTACCTCTAATGTATTTGCTATTTAGTTTTTTTGGTTTTTTGATTTATGTGTGTGTGTGCTCACACAGGTCTCCAGACCCTGCAAAACATACAGAGATTTGAGTTTTTGAAGCAAAGCAGAACAAATATTGTCCTTTCTTCTGAATTCGACATGCACCCACAGACATGTACGAATGCACACACACAGAAGAGGGTTGACACTTGTGTGAAATTACATGGTTTGCCTCAGGCATTAACACACAGGAACATACACACAAGGGACATGAGTGTGACAATCCGTGACCAGAGCTTTGAGTCCACTGATTTCTGAAAATGCCTTGATGTTATCAGGACACGCTGAGAGGAGCAGACAGCCGGACAGACACTGATACAGGTTTTTGTGGCAGACATGAAGTTAAAAGGGTGGTCTGTGACTCTCCTCAACTGCTTTTTATTTTCATCTCTAATCACAGTAATTAAGCAGTTTAGTTGTAAATACGAAAATTATTTCAACGTGTTTCCTGAAACCTGACCAGAGCATTGGACAAGTGGCATTCAGCAGTTTAAGTCCAGGATTTGGCCCAAGGCTGAACAGGGTCATTAGGTCAGTGACCCATTCTCAGAGCACAGACAATTATTTGTTTATTTGTGAAGGAGAAGTGCTTCAGAATGTGTAGTTTCCATATGTAATCAAAAGCTGGTTTCTTAAAGTGCAGCCGGTTAGATTCATCTGGCGTGATTAGTCAGAACATTAACAAATCTGTCCCCCAGGTTTTTATCTATTTGATATTGTGGTTTGCTGTGCACCATAAAAATACTTTTTACTCTTAAACATGGGGATGTTTCTCTGCTGCATCTCGTTCATAGACTGTGAATATAAAGGTCTCGTGCTGCACTTTTTTCCAAAGTGAAATCTTTACTCCACCTTGTGGCCATTTCATTAAATGTACAAATTAAAGGGTCAGTGTTAATGCAGCAGAAAACAGTGAATGCAGCTTTAATCTGACAGTGAAATTTGTTTAATGGGTGGCAGATTTAGGTTTGAAAGTGTTTAAGCACGCCTCTGTCTCTGAGTTTATGATGCAACATTATCCAAGTCTGTCACTTTAGTGTCACTTCTGACCCAACATGTTGAAGATTGACCACTTTCCTTCATCCTTGGCAACCTAATTGGAGCGTGTCAGTCCCGGTCACTGGGTCCAGTCATGACAACAGCCAGCCATCCCAGTGTCCAGGGCCTCTCTATGTCCTGCCTTACCTCCTCTTTTCCTTTCTGACCTGAAATCCAAGCTGACCCCGTTCGCGGGCAGCACAGACCATCCTGCTGGCCCACATCAAAGCCTCACTCATCCCAAACCTGCAGTGCCAGTTCCCTCATTCTCTCTGCCTGCTCCAAAATCACAGCAGGTTCCCCCTCTCATTCAGCCGCCTCCAATAGGAAGCCAGCTATTAGCAACCTGACCCACTTTTCTGATTGCTAACTGCTAGCACGGCTAATTGGGCCCTAATCACTTCCTAATGGCTGCATTGTTTCAGGCTGCTCTCACTAAATGCTAAACAGGGAGAGAAATGAGAGGCAGCAAGCGGGTGCCTATTTCCAATTAGAGCATGAAAGCTGCTATAAAATTGAAATAAAGTGGAGAGCCATATGAGAAAGGGGGTAAACAGGCGGGCTGAGTGTTTAATATTCCATTTAAGTGCTGACTTAAGACCGTATGAAAAACATATAAATATGGATTGAATGTAGCTGGTGTGAATTAAAGTACTGTGTGAAATAAATGAATATTTCCGTGTGTGGACCATTTGACATTGACACTGACTCTATATTAACCATGTTCTGTCATTTCCATATGTAGTTTAGCACCAAAATCTTCTTTTCTTTAAAAAAAAACTTTGAGTGAAGTAATAATATTATATTTTTTCATTTCTTATTTTCTTTTTTTTTCATGTTGATGCAGCTCCCTGACTGACATAATACTGTCACTTCCTGGAGTTTTGAAACAGCTTGATTTGCATTGAGAAAAGCTGTGAAAGAACCAAGAGTCCTGCACATTGTTGACCATGTATATTCAACTCGTTTTGGTCCTCTCACCTTTATCAGGGGAAACTCTACAAAACAGCAGTGGGCTGTAGATATATAGATGTAAACAGGCCAGGAAAAAATAGATCTGTTTTCTTCAGAAAACAAGAGTTTAGTGCACTATGGCTGCTCACCTGGTAGAGTGTGTCAATCTACAACTACAGTGACCTGGATTTGTGTTTCCCCAACTTTCCTTTCTCTCTCCCTCACTGTCAGTACAAGATATAAAATTATATATATATATCAAGCCTTTAAGGGCTCAATGATTAACACCAATGAGTTAAAACAGGTCTAAGATGACTTCAGTTGTATGAGAAGGAACAACACAGCAGCAGCAGTGACTTAGAATAAATATAGGTCTGTGAGGGTGGTACGTTGCAACAGAACTGTTATGATTCATTCCACCCAGTGCTCCTTGCACAGGCCCTCTCTCACTGGCCGTTGGTGTTTGAATATTCAAATATTACTGGTCTGAGCTCTGCACCACTCTCCACACACACTGACAACCTCAGCAGCCCTCAGGATACTCTAGTTTTCATAGTAAGGGCAGTGACTTACACCAAGAAATTCAGCTCTTCTCTGGCTCATTCAGCTCTTGGTAAGTGTGCTTGTTGAGATGCTGCTGAGCACCGTTCTGTTTTGTTTATCTCTGAGTTCAACTGTATTTTTATCCAGTTTATGAATCAAATTTATGAGGGACCAAGCTCTTGTAACCAGATGTAACCAGACAGTGTTTCTTTGTAAAGCAGTGGGATGCTGACCAAAAGCAGCCCATATAAGTCCAAGCCTTATAAGTGCAACAGCACTGCATCTTGACTTGGCCTGCTTGGCAAGACTTTAAAGCACTTGAGCCTGCTCCTCATTGTTTTTATAAACAGCTGGTGATGGGCTCTTCTCATTGTTAGTGCTAAGGGGTTTTTAACAGTTTTGGTGGCTAGCCCGAAGGAAAGTAATGGCACATTTGGCTGTATCAACACAGGCCACCTCCAGGGCCTTATAAGGCATCTTTGTGTGGGGTCAAAGAAGACTCACCCTCAGTATCTGGTTTCTCTTCTCTTCTCTAGATTCTCCTTGTCCTCAACTTTTTCTCCTCATCTGCACCTTCCTATCTCATTGTCTAATAAAATGTCTCTGTTCTGGTGCAGATTCCTCAGAGGGCATGACCTCACAGCCTTCGGTGATGACTGAGCATGTTCCATCATCCGCAGTGACTGTCAGTTCCTCCACCAGCATCCCTGCTGCTACCTCCGCCCTGATTCCTCCCTCATCTTCTTCGTCGTCCTCGTCCTCCTCATCCACAGCCATCCCACAGCCGAACAGTAACGGCAAGCCCTGGAGGAGCAAGTCCATGAGCTCCAAGCACACCTCGTCTCCTTCTCCCTCCTCCACCAGCGCCCCCCCATCTGCCATGCAGTCGACCAAGCAGGAGAAAGACACCTCCTCTAAAGCTGCTTCAGCTGCTGAGGTTCCTTCTAAGGTTGTCACTCAGAAGTCAATGCTGGAGAAGCTGAAGCTCTTCAACAGCAAAGGAGGCTCCAAATCCCTTTCCTCCAATGGAGTAGGGGCCCAGACAGACAATGCTGCCCCAGTTAGGCACCTTGGAGTGGGGCAGGTGGAGAAAGCTGAGACTGGCTCCAACACCGACTTCCTGGAGGATGATGATGGTAACGTCCGCCCAGGAATGAACGGGACAAGCAACGGTACGGTCTCTGGAGCAGCACCCTCAGCAGGTACTACTGTCGCTACCACTGCCAGCAGCCCAAAAATTGCCCTGAGGGGCATTGCTCAGCGCACCTTTAGCAGAGCTCTGACTGCCAAGAAGGGCTCAGTTAAAGGCCCCGAGAAAGACAAGGACAAGGAAAAGGGGAAGGAGAAAGAGAAGGAGAAAGGGAAGGAAGTGGGGAAACGCATCTCAGTCCTCGACAGGACAGAGCTCAGGGGGGAGGAGCCTAAAGAGGAAGTATCACCTGTTGCTGTAGATACAGACAGCTCAAACAAAAGGACCTCTAAAATTGCCAGCTTCATACCCAAGGGGGGTAAAGTGGCCAAAAAAGAGAGTTCCACCCCTGCACACAGCGGAATACCAAAGCCAGGAGGCAAAGCCCCAGGAGTCGGGGGGAAAGCTTCCTCAGTGAAGGAGGCAGGGGAGAGACCTCGGAGCATGAGGTTAGGAGGGGGACTCGCCATGCACCGCGGCCCCCTGGACAGAGACAGGGACAGCAGACACTCCAGCTCTACCTCCAGCCTGGCCTCCACAGAGGGGAAGACCAGCGCCGCCCCTGGAGGCACTACACAGAGCACAGCCAGCAACACAGTCAGCGTGCAGCTACCTCAGAATCAACAGCACCATAGCCACCCCAACATGGCCACTGTTGCACCTTTCATGTACAGGTGAGATTACACTGTCTGATCCTAAATTGCGCACTGAAAGTAAGCAGAGACAATAGTGTAGTAACAAACAATATGCATAAGAAAAATATTGAAATACAAGACACTCTGGAAAATGAAAATGCTAATCAGACAGAAAAGATTTCCTGAAGGAAGGGGGTCAGCTTCCTTATGAAGTGGGATATCAGGAAGGTTACGGGGAACTCTACTGATTTTATAAATCAGTGTCTGTTTGCAAGTCCAGGGTGTTTCTGCTGCATATGTGGCTTTAGAAAGTGCTGCATAGCATCAGATAAAATGCTTCAAGTGATGCCACTTAACCATTTAACCTCCAGCCAAGCTGGGCTTGCTGGCCAAAAGCAATAAATGAGATCGATAAACACAAATAAAACCAAGTCGTCGTCCTCATACAGCAGATTTTCCAGAATTGGTTAGGTTGAATTCTTCAGGGACTTCTGACAGATGTTTACTGGGGTGTATTTATTCAGTCATTTCCCTGATAAGAGTACGCTTGGGTACGCTGTTCTTGACTATCTGAGCTTTTAATAATAATAATCCTGTATATGAGAACTTTTTTTGTTAAGTCATCACACATATGACACTTTGTTCTTCTGACAACATCTGAAAGTAGAAAATAGCTATCTGTGAACTGTTAACCAGGAATGTTATATCTGTGTGTGTGTGTGCGCATGTGTGTGTGGTTTGTATTGTCTGTCTAAGTGTGCACAGTATCTGGGCAAATACATGTGGATGTCGTGTGCCCCTGACCTCTGTCCTGGTCCCAGTGTGATAAGAAAGGAGGTCCCTCTGACTCTCAATGAGTCCTTTCTAACCACCACTCGTTAGCCCCCTGACACTTCCTGAACCACTGCACTCCCCCAAGCTCCCTCTGTATGTTCTGACATGAGGCAAACCTCCCCCACCTCCACAAAACACCCCCATCTTCAGAGCTCTATACCTGTCAGATACCATTATCAGTAGGATTATACCACCTCCACCTTGGAAGAGCTTGTTTGATGGTAAATAAAAGAAATTGCAAATGTTCAATCAATGTTTTTCTCTCATCTGTCAGCGAATGATATAACAAGAAGAAAAACACTGTTGGACATAATGAATTCATGCCAAGTTAGAATAAATAATAACCTGTAGTTTCAATTTTAAGTCACTTAACCAGAAGTTTAGGTGCTGTTATTTATGTTGGGCACTGTGACTGGCTCACACTCAGAGAGTGTGTACAGTAGTCAACAAGGACAAAGTCTGGAATCAGGCAAAGACCAAAGGCTGCACAAACCAGAGCATTCAAACGTCATCACCTCAAAAAGCTACCAGCCGGCGCAGCGGCTGCACTGCATTGATTTTATCCTTCAAAGATAAACTTTACAGGCATTTCAGGCTTAGCAGGCGTTCATTTTGGATCCTGGTCACAAGACCTGAAACACAGCAGATTTAATTCTTAATCAGGTTTATCCCTCTTTCGTGACAATTTGCTGAATATTAGGTTCCCACTAAATGCACCATAATTCAGAATCGATGATTTCACCCATTTGATCCCTCACACAAATTGTTTTCCCAGATCCCAAACAGACGGCGAGGGAACAGCAGACACTGAGGCTGGCACAGGAGGAAGAGGTGGAGACGTTTCCTTTACTAAGACCAGCCAGCCCTCCATCGAGGACCTTTCAGGTGGGCAATCACAAACAGATCACAGGATCTGCTTCAGGATCACTGTGGTAAATTGTCTGAGATTGATTTTTATCGTTTCACTCAGGTGAAGACCCAGAGACAAGGCGGTTGCGAACTGTCAAAAATATAGCAGACCTGCGGCAAAACCTGGAGGAGACCATGTCCAGCCTGCGAGGGACTCAGGTCACGCACAGGTAAAAATGAATTATCACGTCAGGTAGTGCTTTCAAAATGTCAGTAATTGACCTTGATCCCACATCAATTCATTTCAGTCACTGAAAGTTTCACAAAATAGAACAGTAAAATAAAGTTATATATAAAATGTATAGATCCCAGAGGAGCATATTCACTAGGCACTGAAACTGAGTAACTCCTGTAAAATTCACTTGTAAGAAGTAGTGAATGGAGATTCATTGGTAATTTCTCAAACTGGATGAAAAAAAGAAAAGAATAATTCATTTTAAAAGTGATTTTTCTAAAGCAACAGCTCATAAGACTGTGTAAAAAATGTGTTCCAGTGGAAAACAAAACTCTACTGTTAGGGGATCATCAAAGTGTAGCGCCGCACAATGGCTGTTACGGCTGAGTGGTAAACAGGCTAAACCAGGCTAATGGTGGGGATTTGAGTCAGTGACTGAACTGCTTCATGGTCAGCAGACTGTGTCTGTCTAGGTTTACAGGTATTACCTTTTTTTTTTTTTTTTTTTTCTTTTCTTGTTGCTGTCTCATCCTTCTTTTGAGGGATCTTTTACTTTGATCGCAGAGCATTTTGTCTTGCATTCAGGTTCATCTCTAATCACAGTCCCTCTGACAGTATCCTGACCTCCAGCCTCACGTCTCAGCACTGACCCAGTTGTCTAGATTCAGTTGAGGCTCTGTCTGGAAGTTATGCAGTTTGGCAGTTTGTTTGCCTGGATTATATTCTGTCATATTGTGAATAATCACTGGAGATAACTTTCTGCAACTATGGAACTAGAAGCTGAGATTCAAAAGTCATTGATTTAGCTATTGAAATCACTAAACACAGAGGTGTTTGTGTGGCTCAGTTTATTCTCCCAGCAGCACCATGGCTCGGAAATGAAGAGTTTCTAAATAAAACCTCATCATGAGTTGAGTTTTTGGGTGATGGCTGATTCCAGTCTTCTTTGACTTTTGGTCCATTAACATGTGAAATACAGTCTGTTAAGTCTCCTTCTCCACCTGCTCAGCACCTTGGAAACCACCTTCGATGGCAGTGTCACCACAGACATCAGCAGTGGTGGGGGTAGTGGCGGTGGCACCAATAATAGCGGTGGGGGTCGGAGCATCCTCAGCCTCACTTCCCGTCCTTCCCTGTCATCATGGCGACTGGGCCAGTCCAGCCCTCGTCTGCAGGCAGGCGATGCCCCATCATTGGGCAATGGCTACGGTGGCCGGGTGGTTGGTGGCCAGGGAGGACGCTACCTGTACCCTGGGCACCTCCGGCGGCAGCTGGCCGGTAGGGGGGGAGCCCTCTGTAGCGTGGACCTCGGAGACAGATCCGGGGAAGATATCGACCTGGATGGCATCACCATGGAGGTCACTGGATACATGAGTGATGGAGACGTGCTGAGCAAGAACGCTACACGCAGTGATGATGTCACCAGCGGGTAAGTGAATTTATCAGTGAATACACTGATGGACATTTTTTATTCCTGCAAACATCAAGCAAAAATTACAAATATTTGTTGGTTCCAGCTTCTCCAATTTACAAGAAATTTGAAGACATCACTTTGTTCTCTGAGAACTTTTACAGTTTTAAGTAATTAATTCAGAAAACAAAAATATAATGAGATTTATCAACAATAATAACAAATGATTTTCCACTTGATTTTGTATTCGGTCACAGTGACATACATACTGATGTGATAAATGTATATTTATAAAAACAGATTGTTGGTAGATTATCAATTAATTGATGGACCCTTTATTGGCAAGGCCAAAAACAGTACTTCAGACACTGTCTACAGTGAAAGTGTTGTACCTTTATACTAATGCAAGAAAACCATGACAATAATAATGATAACTTAACTTTATTTATATTGCACCTGTAAAAGCAAAGTTTGCAAAGTGCTTTGACAACAAAGCAAAGGCAATAACAGGAAAGAGGCGGAGAAGGTACAACATTACAACGTTAGTCAATATAACAACAGAAAGATGCTTAGTAAAGCCAAACACGAGCAGGAATAAAACATTAAAGAGAAAAGATATAAACTATAAGACTTAAAATATATTCCAATATGTTTGTCAATAACTAAAAACAATTAGAGAGAGTAGATACTGTAAAAAAAAAGCAATAAAAATGATAAAAAGACTGTGAGAAAGCATCAGCTGTTTTTTATTGTTGTCCTGAAATGTCATAAAAATGATTCATTCTCAAGTTACTTGTGTTACTTTATGTTTTTCATTCAGTTTTTCTGGTCGAAATATTTTCTAGCTGATGATAACCTTACAAGAAACCGATTATAAATTATTCTATAACAACAAAGAAAAAGAACAATACCTTAACAGTGTGATTCACTTGATCCCAGTTTTCCTGAAGGAAAGTTTACCAGAAGAGGGCAGTAGTGTTACTTGCTCACAGGCCTGCGATCCAAGTGACAGATGATATCCCACAGTTTGGCCTCAGTGGCATAAGCAACATTTATTCTGTCCAGCTCAGATCCCACAGGTATCTCATCTCTGAGTCTGCAGTGGCAGAGACGCTGATATGGTGATAACCTGTTTATTTGCTCTCTCAAATTCAGTGTCCATGTCGTAACAGGCCCCCTGCATACCTTGGCTGTCACACTGTGCAATTTAAACTTCTGCTATCATCGTTATTATCAGATGAAGCTGTGAGCGGCGCCAACTCGCCTTCAGATGGCGTCAGAAATCCAGAGACAGAGAGACCAGGATCTGGTGAAAGTGCTGCTTCATGGATCAGTTTAAGTTCAGATAAAAATTAGAAGCAGAAAAGGTTCTGTAAAGTCGATTGAAACACACACACACCTATCTCTCTCTCTCTCTCTCTCTCTCTTTCTCTTTCTCTTTCTCTCTCTCTGGAGAATTACTTCCTCTGACCCCCAATGCATTGGCACTGATTCATCAGCCTGGAGGCAGCTGTACAAGTCAAAGGAGCTAAGTGTTCTTGAAGCACTTGATGTGTCTAAATCTGTGGTTGAACAGACAAAGGTCGAGCCACAGCCACACCTGGACAGATGAGTGATGTGAACAGGTGAGCAGAGCCATTCGCTCGCCCTGAAAACTTGACAACTAGGCTGGAAGGAAGACGACAAAACAGAAATAAATTCCTCCAGGGAATTTCCTCATGATCTGATAATGGTTAGACTGAAATCAAAGGGTAGCTTTCATGATCGTTTTTTTTATTTTATTGATTCTGCAGAATTGTGACAAATGCCAGTGACAGTTTTCCAGAGCTCAAGATGATGTCTGAAAAAGGTATAAATGATGGTATAAATAAAGAAAATACTCATATTTGAGAAGCTGGAACCTGCATGTTTGCTTGATAAATGAAAGATTATATGTCAATTTATTTTCTGTGTTTATTGAATAAATTCATGACACTGAGCAAACAGTTGGATTAACTGGTTTAACTGGTGGATGCTTGGGATCTGCCCTGTTATCAGTGTTTCTACATGTTGTCTTTATGTGACACAAACAGTACATTCTTGGTTTTGATGCTGTCAGCTGTATGAACCCAAGAGATGAGGTTATGGATGGCTGGGGAATTGAGCTTTTATTCAGATTGACTTAATTTGGCTTTGTATGTTGAAGCTGCAGAGGCACAAAGTGTGTTTGTGGTATGTGTGAGACAATGTGTGTGTGTGTGTGTGTGTGTGTGTGTGTGTGTGTGTGTGTGTGTATGTGTGTGTTAGGGGACCAGTGTGTGGGTGTGTGTATGGTGGGTGGAGTCGCCCTGTGGCTTAACAATTTAAAACAGACACGGACTGATGACCTCCCCCTCTCCTCTAAATCCTCAGGCCATTGAGCAGTCTGCTCTGTCACAGGCCTGTCAGCATCCACTAACTAACTGGTTCTCCCACACTGAGGTGGGATGTTTACCCACAGAGGAGGAGCCGGCATCCGGTTAACTCTCACAGCTCAACTCTTACAGAGTTGGACACATTACAAAAGATGGTATCTGACCATGTAGATAGTTTGGGTTTTGAGATACTGGCTTCAACCCAGTGTAATGTGAACTGGCATTATCAAAGATCAACAGAATCAGTTCTCTCCTGCAGACCCCACCGTAACAAGAAAGAGTTTTGATGGTGGATTTTTAATGACTAGCACAACAAATGAATTTCTATTTCTAAAACTAGTGTTTCTCAAACTGAAACATCAGTAGATGAATTAGGAATTCATTTGAAAACAACCAGTTTTTTATAGCCTCTAAAATTTACTTTACTTAAATTTAGAGTTTACTGCTTTTCTGAGTTTTATACCATTGTAAATTTAATGTTTTTAGGTTTGTGGCTTTTGGTCGGACAAAACATATGAATCCTCCAACAGATAATATGACGATGATGATACCACATTTTGTATCTGCAGAGGTTTTTCTTCCATCTCCATCCCCCTCCTCTGTTTTTCCTTTTGGCTTCTCTGGTCCATGGAGACCAGGACCCCCCTCCCTCCCCACCTCCTTGGCTTGGGGGTTTGTTGCCCAATCTACCCCTCTGCCTCCCCCTTCGCTTCCCTTCCCTTCCTTCCTCCCATCCCTCCTCCACCTCCACCTTTCACAGACAAACCCAACCTCCAGCCAGGAGGGAAGAGCATGTGGAGCTGAGGAGAGAGGCAACATACCAACACTGAGCTCCCACACAGCAGCACATACATTCGGGCTACACATGAACACATAATCTGTACATGGAGAGTTCACTGATAGTGTGCACTCATTTGTGATATCACCATGGTCAAACACGCACTCACCTGGTGATATCGCTCACAGGTTCAGACGTGGTAGCAGACAGTAGCCAGACAGTTGAAAAAAAAACAAAAAACGGAAACCTCTGCTTTGGAGATTTTTATCTACAGGGATCAACCCTCAACCGGACCTGTTTATTTTGCTTTGGACTAAGTGATACCATGTTTGAGGCAGAAAGGTACGTCTGAGTTTTTCAAACCATCAACAGAAGCTCTTGAAGCGATGTTTTTTTCCAGACTGTGGCTTTTTGTGAATTTCCTCCTGTCAGTGCCACCGTGCACACACTCTTTGCAAGTCAAATATCTGCAGTTTCATTCTAGTCAAGACATTTTGCCTCTGTTAAGTTGCACAGCTGTGTAAAGCTGCTCGGTTTCAGCTCATAAAATGTCTTGTTTGGACACGTTTCTCCTGGTGCAGGAGGTTACAGGTTAACAGGCTCTGAAACAGTAAGACCGGGAGGCTTAGTTACTCATTAGTGTGAAGGAGTAATACATGTATGTGTGTTTGTGTGTGTTTGTGTGTGTGTGTGTGTGTGTGTGTGTGTGTGTGTGTGTGTGTGTGTGTGTGTGTGTGTGTGTGTGTGTGTGTATGTGACTGCTTGGCCATCTTCAAGGTGACTTTCCTTTGGGATGATGGATGCTTCCCATAAAGGATATCACCCCCTCAGAGTGGACCCTCTGTCAGAGGACCCCAGCATTTTCAACTGTCTTCATTGTCTATTGTCTCTCTTGTTGTGATACCTCCCACACGTCTTATATCAGTGAATGAAGTTTTATCTGCTTTATCTGTCTGATTGATCTTGTGATACCTGAAAAAATGGTTTAACTTTTGCGGCAGTCAGGATTTACAATTGTATCCTGCAGCATCAAGATGCTTTTTTTATATTGTGTACCTTATACCTTATAGACACAAAAATATTCAACACAACAGAAAAGATCAATAAAACACTAATTTAAGTGCTAGAAACAATTTTGCTAATTACCAATGAAACCTTTTTAAGGACAGCTGTGATTATATAGGTTTTTATTCTTCTTTCATCTGGAAGGCTCTTTGGTGGATGGTTGGGGCTTTTGGGAATGATTAGCAGACTGCTACCAGATGACCTGAGAGAGTAGCCAGTCATTCATGTTCTGGTGAGAAAATGCAACATCTGCTCCTTTCAGTTAAAACAGTTGTTCTCATGCTGCTGGATGTAACAAATCAGACCCAAAAGGAAAAAGACAAAAATAATCAATCATTCGAGTAATTTAGCAAGCAGAAAATGACAACTAATTGCTGGTTGCAGCTTGTCACATGTGAGAATTTGCTGCTTTCTTTGTTTTAAATTACCACAAGGAATTGTCACCTGATGTTGCAGCTCACCTCAGCTGCACAGAGCTGTTTAGCCTGTCTTAGCTCATTGTTTAGCTCTAGCAGGTAAAAAAATGGATATTTTTTCTCAGAATGCCAGAGACCAAACCAGAGCTAAAAGGATTTAACTTTGTCAGGTGGACGCAAATGAATGCTAATGTTGCCCTGGATGTATTGGATCTATTAGTCAGAAAATAATAATAACAATATTACACAACAGGGTTGTGTCATCATTGTGTTTTCAGCTTGTTGAAAAAGGTGTTATTGCAATTTGTGGTATTTGACTGCAGTCAAAACAAAGGCTGCAGTTTGTTCAGCATCTGCACAGGTTTGCTCTCTGCTCAGTCACTCCTTGTTGGCGTGTCGCAGCTCAGATGTTGATTCTGTTTGACCGCAGGCTACACAAAGGGGCTCTGTCTATAGGAAACACTGCACCGTGTGTATACTGTATATACATGTAGGTATAAATGTGTGTTTGTGTGTGTGTGTGTTTTTGTGTACTGGATTCCCTCCTGCGATGCACACAGAGATAACACAGAAAGTGTTTTAGTGGTCGGACTCTCTCTGGGCTTATTTTTCTATTCAATTAACTGCAAAAACAGAGTCATCACTGTCCCACACAGAGAGCATTCAGCCAGCCTGAGCATTAAACCAGCAAACATTTCATGAAACTACACCTGGGCTATATGAGCCAATATTTAGTTCCATTAGGAGTCTCCTCCACGGGTAAATATTTGGGGAATTAGTTAGTGTTGTTTTAGTTTGAATGGGAATGTTTGTGTTAGTGTTGAGGGCCTCGGCATCGACTTCAGCCTGTAACGGTCAGCCTCTGACTCCAACAACCAATAAATCAACTCCCCCAAATGTAATTTTCCATTATGAAATGAAGCGAATGACCTACTTATCCTACGCTTGCCTATACTGTATATTTTTAGCCTCTTAATGTTCATCTTACTCAGTCAATCATAGTGTCCCAGCCTGGAGTGGATGATGGACTCAGTGTTGGTGATGAGTGGTGACGTCCTTCCTGTACGAATAAAGAACAGACTCGTCCTCTGTCTAACTGAGCTGCCGCTCCTCCTAAAGGCCACTAATGTTTACTGCTGGCCACATGAGAGAAACGTGTCCTCAGTCAGACAGTTTGCTGTCTTCAGTGTTTGCCAAACGTTTAGGCCTGATTGATGAGAGCTATAGAGCTAGATGGATGTGGGCTCCCTCCTGCTCTGTATCCAACAACAGCAGATCTGAGAGGAGGAACAGAGTGTGTCAACTCTGGCCAAACTCTTAAAACAAAGTGTGGTACTGCACAACTTCAAATCATCTTCTCACAGCCCTTTAATTGTCTGTGTCAGACGTGCTTTACGGGGTCTGAGTATAATGGACTTTGTTGTGTTTTGCAGCTATATGACCGATGGAGGTTTGGGTCTGTACACACGGCGCCTGAACCGCCTGCCCGACAGCATGACTGCCGTCCGAGAGACACTCCATCGAAACACATCATCAGGACAGGGTGACGCTGACAGGTAGGTCTGAAAAAAAAATACCCTCTTGTTTTCTTACACTTGGTGTGAAATGAGTCATTTATCTACCTTCATTAATTCCAACTTCACATTTCCTGTATCTTTATTCCTTTGTGATGCAGATGAGTAGTTGGCACAAATGTTTTGGCTCATGGGTGCAGGATGTGTGAGCCTGAGCGCTGTTTTTTACTGTGAACCAGTTTACCTTCAGTTGGAAGTTAAATGAAGTTAAATACCAGTAGAATAATAGTAAGCAAGGTGATCGTTGAATGTACTGGACTCCTCTTGAAGACACTAAACTTCATGTGTTTGCTCAATTGTGTCATAGCTGGTTGTGTGAGTTTGGGCATAGTTAGTAAATATAATTAGCTAATGAGTCAGAGCACACATCCTGTGCCTGTTACTTTCTTGTTCAATGGCTCACTTGCCTTTTCCACATTTTTCCATTGCAAGTGAAGCTCGTCGCCTTGTTTCTTGGAAGCTGAAAGACTTTTAATTCCCCTTTTTGGTGTCATGTAAAAAATACTTTAAAAAAAAAAACATCTTAATGCATAAAACATTTCATTTATCACAGTTATGGATGTAAAATGAAGTAAAAACACAAGCTGTTAGGTAGCCAGTGTAGAGATGGTTGGTTAAAACAGCACCACTGGAAAGCAACTAAAACACCACCACAACCTGTGTTTTGCTTATTGTTAACAGGTTATTGTATTGTTGTCACTCTCATGAAATGCATTGACTGACAGTTTCAAATAGTCGTAGTTGTCTTTAACTGACTCTTTGTGCCATGCTCTGGCTCTGGCTCTGGCTCCATCTCTCTGTTTTTATAAGAAATGTTCCCCCTCTCCACTCCTCAGAATGACACCGCTTTGCTCAGGTTTTGCTCAAACTTGCAACAGACTCTGGTCCATGCACCACATTGCTGATGTACAAACTGATCCTGAATGTTTAAAGAGCAGTAGTGAGGCATGTGTTTCTGTGGGTTTTATGAGCAAGTGTAGGCCACGACATGTAGCAAAGTGTCTGTGGCATCCCGTCGCTGCCGTCTTTGTCCTGTCACGGAGATGGAGAGGGATTTGGTTTCTGGCTAAGTGACAGACGGAAATGGATGAAGGCCGAGTCACAAAATAAAAGGATGGAGGGGGGGTGCAGAGAGAGGCAGAGTAGGGGGGAGGGAACAGGTTTGATATTAACATTGACTGCAGAATGGATGATTGTGGCTACAAGAATAAATGAGCTTTATTTAAAAGGCATTTATCACTTTCTTCTTCTTCAGAATATTTCAAATGGGCAACAAAAGCCTTGCAGTTATTTGAGTAAGTGATGTGTTACACAGACAGACATGCTGTAGTAGTTTCAAGTGCTTCAAGCAGCTTTTCTCCCCTAAATCCTCAGGTGTGGCTAATTTCCTGTCTTCCAGACTTTTGACCTTTGCCCTCTTGCTGGCATTTACCCTGCATGCATGCATGCACACACACACACAAACACACATTCAGTCCTTCACAATAAACCCTTCTGGTCCTCAGATGGCACTAAAGTCAAACTGTCCTTCCCCTCACCTTTCATCTCACCCCTTTCCCCCCATTCCTCCTCTCCACTACCTCGTTTTGATTAGAGAGTAAAGCGAGTCGAAGAAACTAGAAGCAAATGAAATGATAAAAGTTGGGGGATTTCTGCTTTTTTTTATTTGCATTTAATTTTGTGCTTTCATGTTTCCCTGTGAGGTTTAATAGACGTAATCAGCAGGTAAAGCTTCTCTGTGAACTTCTCATTTCTTCTTTCATGATCTTCAGACGGCTTCATTATCACTTTCATGAGATTAGAGAGAAGGCCAAGGAGAG
The DNA here is from genome assembly GCA_038496675.1 of Rachycentron canadum. Taxonomy (NCBI): domain Eukaryota; kingdom Metazoa; phylum Chordata; class Actinopteri; order Carangiformes; family Rachycentridae; genus Rachycentron; species Rachycentron canadum. The sequence continues at coordinate 21,177,929 of CM076648.1, read as the reverse complement.
AGTTTCAAAATGAAGAGGGGGTGAGGTGGTTCCCCCTCCTCAAGGAATGTCTGATAAATGTGCTTACTGCTTTAAGTTTGGGATTAATTAGGAGAGCTGGGGAAGCAGCAGATAAAATGCATTAGCATAATAAACTGGAGGGAGCTTCAGGGTAAAGAAGGGGGACTGGTTTTCTGTTGTAAAAGATGAGGCTAATTTAATA
>CM076648.1:21115227-21172727 GCA_038496675.1 Rachycentron canadum | reverse complement strand
GCTCAAAGCTCGAAGCTCGAAGCTTATGGTCGTTGTATCACTATTATTTGTTTAAGGCTGTTTGAATTTTTCTGTTTTTGTCCAGTTTCTTTGTTTTGCTATTCATATGAAAGCAGTGAGATGTGGTAGTGACCCACAAGAAGAGAAAAAAAGCTTTGGAGAAAAAGTACATCTTGATTGCACAGCCGCAGAGCCAGCAGCTTTTCAGGGGAAGCACAGAGGTCAGAGATTTGGTCCATTGTCTCTGGTCCAGTCTGCAATCTGAACAGGCCACCAGGAGGAAACAGTAGATGGTGAAAGTGGAGCAAAGGAGCAGAGCATGTTGGACCTCAGTTCATCCATGGTGAATGGTTTGTGGAGCTCAGCTCAGCACAGAGTAAGTTTTAACCCTCCACACCTCCCCTGACATTTTCTGTGAGGCTGGGTGCAGGTGTGGAGTCGGGTAGTCAGCAGGTTTGAGCAGGTTACAGCTGTAAAGTAACTGGATAATGTTGATAATCCACATTTCACCATCCGAGCTGCAGGAAAAGCTCCGGGACAGAAGTCTGCATGCCAGACCTTTCGTGTCATGGAGTCTTGAAACAGGCTACAAAACAATGTATTGCAAAGATTTAGTCCCATGAACTCAGATGGTAAAACACACGTGAAAACTAATGTTTAATTTCAGATGTTAACCCTTTAATGCCCAGGTTTCCCCATTTTATTTCCTCTTAATTGTCTTTAGGGTTGTAAAAATCCTCTTATTCCAAACTGTCTAACAGAATCATCATGGTATATTGCATCAGATTTTTCCAGCTGCATTGTAGCAGACTGATGTTTACACTGAATTTTTATTATTTTCCTTTATTTTACCAGGAAGTCCTATTGAGAGTAAAAAAAAAAATCTTCTTTCCAAAGAGTTCTGGCCAGGGTAAAAGCCATACAAACATAAATTACCACATATGACACATGTCAGCAATTTGAGCTGAAGTACATGTCTCATTTACCACTTTTTTTATTATGCCCTTAAAGTTGTCATATATACAAGCTTATCTAATTTTAGGTATTTTAAAAAGAAATGTCAAACATATGCCGCAAATGCATCCCAACATATTTTAATATTTTGTATAAATTTGTGATCTTTTTATCAAAGTTCTGTGTGTTTGAACTATGTTTGGAGTTGATAATATAAGGTATATATATATATATATAGTATGATTGGTCAGTATTAAGCATGTCCTTATTGATCTGCTGTTTCCATACGTAAAAAATGTTTGTTTGAGTTTCATGTTTTTTCTGCATTTGGGTCTTTTAAATCAGCAATCTTAAACTTTTATTTAATACACATTTTTGCACTGTGACACAAAAAATTAAGATCAGATGGAGAAGTAACTGAGAGCATAGTGGGGAAAAGAGAGAGGAAAGTATTTTATTTCATCATGTGTCATCTGGAGACACTTTTAAAGAAGGTTTCAAACCAGATGAGCCTGAAAAGGGACAGATTCTAGGCAAAGATTTCCTTTAAGTTGTCTTAAGTTTAAGTTTCTGGGATCCCATGAACCCGCTGTGGTCTCAAGGCAGTTACTGCCTCCGCTTCATTCTAGCATTGAGGCGACAATAGGTTGGTTTGTGTGCGGTGTGTGTTTAAGCAGTGTGTCGACACACACACGTGAGAAATTCCAGTAGCAAATTAAAATTTTGCTCTTCTGCTGCACGAGAGGATGCAGCCCAGAGGAGATGTGTGCCTGTACTCGGTCATGCATGTCACGTGTTGACACACTTCAGTGTGTTTTTACCACAGATCCGGATCAGTCAGTGGAATCTATGGGAGCATGTGTTTATACATCAAACAGAGAGAGAGATGGAAGGAGGAGAGTCAGAGGAAATCTGTTTGAAAGCGAGGCAGCCAGAGGGATCTAAATGCTTTGATAGATTCTCTGAGTGCAAATAGCAAATGTTTTCCCAAGACAGGGGACAATGGGACCAGACACGGGAGAGAGAGAGAGAGAGAGAGAGAGAGAGAGAGAGAGAGCGCGAGAGAGAGAGACATTCCTGAGTGTGTTGTCCAGTCCAGTCCTGTCATTTCTCGTCACTGCAGGGACAGCTGTGTCATTTTCGTACCACAGGGCTCCTGGGCTCTGGCCCGGAATGTGCCGGGTCCCGTGCTGGAGGCCCCTTCACTGCTTCACCTCACCCTCACACTGTGCCCTTTAGCTCCTGAAAACAGCCAACAACTTTTAAAACCAGGTTTTAGATGTTTTTTGGCTGCAGCCATTTAGAAGCAATAACACTGCTGGATTAGTTTCCAACATTTTACTATTTTGTAGTGGTAGAATATAAATGTTAATGAGAATAATATCAAGCACATTTAATCAGTTGAGTGCAGGTGATGATGTCATACATGCAGCCGAGAGCCTGCTTGTATTAAAAAGCCCTCAAACACTGAAACAATGTTTTTTTAAAACCCTGGGATAAAGAGCAGCAACAAGCTCAGATGCTGATGTGAGAAGCTTTAATGTTTTCCTGTGACACTGTTAAACTGGCAGAACAACTTTCCAGAACCTGAGGCAACACCTGCTGTTGTGTTGTTTGTTTTCTCATATTTTTGTTTTACTTTTGCTCTGCCTGGGGCCTCATTTGCATTTAGGACTTTATTTTTTCGCCGCTAAATTTGTCTTTGCGTCTGTCAAGTTGAATATAATAATGAGAAGAAAAGTGATTTTAAGATAAACACAAGAAAATAAAAAAACATCAGCATGGTTGAAATTAGCATCTCGTTAAACAAAACTTTATTTAATTCAGGGACAGTTCTTGTACAGCTGCTTGTGTTTAGACAAGACTTGTTTTGCTAAATTAAAAATAGGATTTTGCAGAGAAACATGGTTTTATTTCTCAAAATGTTGATCAGATATTGTATCAGCACCTAGAAAAAAAACAAAAAAAAACAAAACTATATCATCACATAAACATGATGATGTGATTCCAGTGAAAACTGATAAGCAGTCATGTTGTTTTGGGTCCAAAACCTGTTTTCATGTTGTGCCTTTATGCAAACCATGTTTCCTGATTGGAATAAAGTCTGCGATGGTGCCGATATGTTTGGGATGAAGTCACAACACTGGCTCCTCTGTTCTGATGTTGTGTCTCTGCAGACCTCATCTATTAACTTGTCCATGGTGTCATCTGTGCCCCATCCAGCCCCTGAGGGCTGTAAGTCAAAGTGCACCCCCACCCACCCCCCTGTCTGTCTATCTGTCTGTCTGTGTGGACACAGATTTGGGGTTATATGATCCAGACGCAGTATGAAGACCAGTCATTGCCCCTCAAACACAGGAAATCCCCTTACTTCTGCTTCGCGGCTCTGTTATGGCCGCATGTCTGTGTGTATATTTCTGCGGCACAGAGCCTGTGTGCATGTGCCAGAGTCGGACGGGGTTTTTCAGGAGGAGGGGAAGGTGGGGGGTTACAGTACTGCGGGGCCGACCAAGAGACCGACCGACCATAGTCCCCGGGGACACACACAAGAGAAGTTAAACAAACACAACCGCAGCCTCTTTCTCAGGACACTACCAGTCACTCCTATTGGCTGACCCACAAGGCAGCACTTTTTTTGTATTGGTCCCCTTGCCTCCCCCACTCTGCTCTTCTCTTTAAGGAAAGTTTGGAGGTTTGGCCTCTGATCTCTGACCCCTTTGGGAAAGCAGAAATCTCTCTGGAGGGACCTGGCAAGAAGAGAGGTTTTTCTCTGGCATGTCTTGATTTGGATCACTCTTCCTCCTCCACTACGGTCCTCTGTATAGAGGGTGAGAGATTGAATGGAGAGCTACCTAACACAGTTTGAACCACACACTCCTGCTGAGTAAAAGGGTCATTTCATCCTTAAAGCCAGTCTTAGACAGAAGAACTATCTACATGGCTAAATAATGTTAGCCATAATGGAGTGACCTGAACAGAGAAGGAGCAAGAGCACCTCTTTTCCTCTCGGATGATCTATTAGATGCCGGCTTCCTTGGCCGGCACTTGGCACCACTTCCTCATGGGGGCAGCGTGCGGTTAATGTCTTCGTCTCCTGTGATTGGCCGTAAAGGGCTTGGTGGTTGTTAACTGGCGGGTTGCTGTGCCAGCGGGTGGCTGTGGGCTGGGCCACGCTGCTTGGCCTGATCTCTAATTAGCACTGGCTTGTCAGCTAGTCAGGGTGGATCTGTCTGGGAAATTGTAGTCTTGCACACACAGACACACATGCACAAAAACCATAGCTGGGAAGCACACAGTAAAGCAACAGTAGAATGAGGATTGTCCTTGAGTTTCAGAGAGTTTGTCTGTGATCATGTGGCTTTGACTTGTGTTGCCATTTGATTCTTGTAGGGCTGAAGAGGCTTATTTAGGGCTCGGGGTATGTTTGTGTGTGTTTCAGTGTGCTCTATTAGTGGCGGGGCAGCAGCAGTGAAGTGGTTAACAGTCCCAGGGGAGGCTCATGTTACCAGCAGTAGGGCAGGTCCCGTCCCCACCACCACCACCACCTCAGTCCCTGTGTCTGTTAGTCCAGAGAGAGACCAGCAGCGCCCGGGGGATGAAGCATCAGTGCAACCAGTGACAAAGGAGCTTGATCTAGGAAGACTGCCAGGGAAAGAGAGGGAGAGAGAGCTAGAGAGACATTGAGAAAGCTCAGACAGAGAGAGAGGCAGACAGAGAGGGAGCGGGAGAGATATTTGTCTGTGTGAACTCTCTCAGCGGCATGGAGTCATGAAGCTCTCAGTCCAGCTTAGCATTTTCCCGCAGCACTCTGGTTCCCACGGCAACCCAGGCACCCTGACCAGGTAGATGCATGCATAAGTGTGTGTGTGTGTGTGTGTGTGTGTGTGTGTGTGTGTGTGTGTGTGTTCGTGTGTGTTTAAAGGAGTTTGTCCTCGTAATGATGACTTTGATTCAGCCTGTGTTCAGGAAGTGTTGAGATCTTTGTGGGTTTTTATGTGTCTATTACTCCTTTATTTATTTTCTCTGTGTATTTGTGTGTCTGTGTGTGTGTGTGTGTGTGTGTGTGTGTGTGTTTGAGTGTGTGTGTGTGTGTGTGTGTGTGTGTGTGTGTGTGTGTGTGTGTGTGTGTGTGTGTGTGTGTGTGTGTGTGTGTGTGTGTGTGGGACTTTCCCCAGTGGGTGTATGGACGAGTTGAGACGGTTGTGGTCACTCTAAATCTCTCTGCACCTCTCAGCTCCACGGATGCTTTTACCTCTGAGCCTCTCTGCACGGCTGCTGGTGGATCCTGAAGGAGGCTGTGGTTCTCCTCTGTCTCTGTTCGTCGGGTCGCTCGGCAAATGTGTGTTTGGCTCAGTTTCTGCCGCGCACTGGCTGATTAGATTCTGGTGGTAATCTGAATCTGGGATTTCAGCCATTGAACGGCCTTTGTTTTTGTTTAGTTTTTTTTAAAGATATAATTATGATGTGTTCAAGTGCTGGTGGGAAACATTCAGGACTGAGCAGCACTGCCTTGACTTGCTTTTTTTGTCAGAAAATTTATCTTGACAGGTGAATGATGAATGAGATCTGATATGTAGCAATGGGTTTTGAATGTCAGCACTTTTTTGATTGTTTCTGCGTCATAAAGTTAAAAACACTACTTTACTGTTCTTGGTCACATGCTTTGACTTTCATCATTTTTTAAATTGTGCTTTATTTTGTCAAGTTTATTACTGATACTTCAGCAGCTTTTGGTTTTATTTTGCCAAGTTTTTGTATAAATGTCCTATTTTGCTCATGCTAAAGGAAAAAGCTGTTTGGTATCAGTATCAATAAATCAGCTACTTTACTAGTAGAGTAAAGTAGTAAAAAATTAAATACATAAATTCAAGCAACATGCAGACCTTCTGCTGATATGGTGGTTGTACATGATTTTATTAATTAATCAATTATTTTTTCAAGTAAATTTGTTTCCAGCGTCGAATGTGAGGATTTGTTGCTTCCTTTTGTTTTGTATCTTTGTGAGTATCTTTGTTTGGACTGTTTGACACAGTTGTCTTCATCGACCTGTAGACATTGTCAAGGCTTTGATAGCATGTGATGATTTTATATATAAACAATTAATCAGTTTATTGGCAAAGCAAATGATCAACAGTTTCCTCAATAATGACAATGATCTTTAAGTTTAACACTGTTTGTTGTGGTGCATGTCAGTAGTGTTTATTGTGTATGGGTGTGCTTCACTGTTGTCATAGAAAACACTTTCTCAGCAGGTTTTTATGCTTCATTTGTCTAAACGTTGATGGTAGTAAAAGTACAGATAGTGTGTGTGTGTGTGTGTGTGTGTGTGTGTGTGTGTGTGTGTGTGTGTGTGTGTGTGTGTGTGTGCGTGTGTGTGTGTGTGTGTGTTTGTGTGTGTCCTCTGGTGCAGCCAACCTTGCACTGGCCATCACCATCAGCCTCCCTCTGGCTCTTTCACAGTGATGTTTGCCAACTGGCTGGGCTTCCTGTCCCCCACAGACTCCCAGCAGACACACACACACACATATTTACAAATACCCTGCATTAACTCCCAGCGTGTTTGCTCTGTTCAGATGGATCTGTTTGAACAACTCACAGACACACAAACACACACCATGATGTCACCCCTCTGTCGAGCCTTTGTTTATATGATAGACAACCCCATTCAGCCTGTGTGTGTGAAGTCAGTTCAGACAGAGAACAGAGGAAGAGAAGCACCAGGGAGCCACAGACCCCAGATCCATGTTTGTTTCTTCAGCATTCACATTAGTATTAAGAGTGTAATTAACAGAGCATGGATTGATCAGAAATGTGACTTCACTCTACATCTACAGTGTGGATGTGTACTCATTTGTGCCTGAAAACTGCTGACTGCTGCTCCAAAAAGCATCTTTGTCTGAAAATGAGTTCAGCTGACTGGTGCAGAGCCAAGTGGACCCCAATCGCACCACCACCCCTCCACCTCCCCCTATCCTCGCCACTTGTTTAGAGCACTAAAGTGAGCCTCTCTGTCTTCCCCTCTGTGTGTGTGTGTTCAGTTGGGATGACAGCAGCTCTGTGAGCAGCGGCATCAGCGACAACATCGACACCGATGACATCAACACCAGCTCCTCCATCTCCTCCTACGCCAACACGCCCGCGGCACAGCGCAAGGGCCTCAACGCACAGGTAAAACTACTCACACAGTAGTAGTAGTAGTAGTCACAGCCAGTTCCTTTCCCTTTTTCATTGTAGAAGAGTGTTTAGGTGCTCATGTGTGATATACCTGACCAAACCTGAGCTGTAGTTCTAATATTGGTGTTTTGGAAGCTAAGTCTTAATAGATTAAGTTAAAGACGGAAAAGGATTTGGATTCTGTAAGCGGATTTGATTCTACATTCAGATTTGATGAAATTCCTTTCAAACCCTTGTGCCAGGGGTTCAGGTCTCCCTCTGTTTGCAAACAGAGTATCAGCTCTGCACTGCACCACAATCTGCTGTCACTTACACAATAACAACTTCAAGTTTCCTCCAGCAAATAGTCACACAAACATATTTCCTTACAGACAACTTCATTTAGGGCATTTCAAGTTCATTTGAGCATCAACTGGGTATGAACAACTTTTTAAATGTTTTTCTGTTTTGGTAGGCAATTTAAAAATACTAATACTAAATCCTAAACATGACATTCAAATGCAAAAAGAAAGCAACCAAACTTACAACAATCATACAATTCAACTTCCCACAACAAAAACATGATAATGTCTTCCATTTGAAGGCAGCAGGAGTTTTCTTGATCATTCATTCATTTCACATCAAGTGTGTGAATGATGAAACAATGTTGGAGCTGCTGCAGAGAAGAATGTTGTATGATTCAAAACTGCTCATTACAGAGCGGTAACTGCCAGGAAATGTGGTATTTGCTTAGGTTATCTAACGGACAATGAATCCTTTGGCTGCTAGTGGGTGTGTGTGCAACATGGCTACTGCTCTCAGCCTGGCTACTGTCCAAAGCAAGACAAAAACCATAAGAAGCCCACATCAGCACGCTGAGGTTCACTCTTGTTTTACCTCCATTTCTGTCCCTCTCCCTCCTCGCCTTTGCCTCCTTCAACAACACCACTCTTTTTCTTTTGCTGGGTAGAGTTTCCACTGTTACTCCACCGTTTCCACTGCCTGTAGAAAGCTAATGATAGTTAACGGGTAAAACAAAAGCACTGCTCTCCACTTCCTCTTTTGGTTGTGTAGTGGTGAATGCAAGTCCTTTGTGATGTAAATCAAGCCTTCGTTTGTTTGAGAGATTTTGTGACCAATCATGGGAACCAATCACAAAGCCATTGTGCAATTAACATTATATACTACTACTTCTGTCACTTTAAGTAGTTAAATTATACATAACATTGCAAAAGGGTAAAATATAAACTATAGCTGTGTCCCAGTTCAGGGGCTATGTTCCTGCCATTACCATTGAGCAACAGAAAAAAACATCATGTGAGGTTTTTTAAGGGCCTTGGTTTTAACAGTTGTATCGTTAGATCCATTACTTAAATTTAAAAGTGTAATGGTGTTTTTTGTTTCATTACTGGGGCGCACTGAATCTCTGGCAACCTGCGAAGGATCCACATTTGTCGGCTGCATATGAAGGACCCTTTGAATTAGGACATTCTGGTTGCACTGACTGTGTCTTCAAATGTAGCCTCCGAAGGCTGTGGCCCCTGAATTGGGACACAGCTTATTTGTAGACTTTTGCAAACTCTTATTTCATGCATCGACATGGTCATCCCTCCACTTTGACTCATTTTCCTAAGGCCAGGCTCTGCCTGCATTCCTCTGCATTCACAAAGCTAAAGCTGATGTTGACTTAGGCCCCAAATCACTAAACACTGATTAAGAGCCACCACGGTTCAGTAAGGTGATCGGTGAGACGATAATATTGTCAGCTGACTCACTTGAGTTCAGCACACACACATACACACAGTATAATGCTGATGCAGAGTTAGTCATCATGTGATGTGTGTCTACTACAGCTGAGGAGGTCAAGGTGCTGAAGAAAAAACAAAGGAGAGTACAAAGGAGCCTTTCTCTCAGTACAGCAGCTCTGACACTCTGCAGCTTAATAAAGTCTGCCTTGTCTGTCCTCTGGTAATAACACGCATTGGCTGGACCGTGCTGCATTTTTATAGTGTTGCCTGGACAACTGCAGGACTCAAAAGCAGCCGTCATCCCTTAAACAGCTGTAATTTACTCTGATAGTTAAATAAAGGCTACAGGGAACTAGCTACGTTATACTTCTTATTTAAAACAGCAAAACCTTCACAAAAAAAAGTTAAGAGAGCACTAAACTGCCTTCATTGTCTTCATGTATCTCTGAAGGAGAAAGAAAGAAAAATATGTCTCTACCCAGTAAAAAGTTGTATAAAGTAAACAAGATAGCATCAGGTTTTTCTTTCTTTCTCTAAACATACAACTTAAATGCTTTAATATCCACGTTGTTTTGAAAGGACTGAAAATTAGAAATGAAGAGGAAATATTATAATCTTTCCTCTGACATTATTTTAATGTTCATCATTCAGAGACCTGAGAGGCTTGAATTGTGTCATTTACTTATGACCTCAAGTTCAAGCCTTATTCTTAAAAACTCAAGTTTCTTCTCTCATGTTTGACTTAACTGTTTCTGCTCAGGCCTCTCAGTACAGGCACTGGCTGCAGCATCACGGCCAGTGCTGCTCTTTCTAATGTGTTCAAACTGCTTCCTGACAAACTGCTCAGGTGACGGTGGCGTGGGTGCTGGTAGGATTACCCAGCAGGATAGTTGTGGTCATAAAATGGAGTGCTTTTTAAAGCCACTGGGCAATGTCTCATAAAAGACGCTTTCTTCAGCAGTAATAAATCTTATAGTGTTTGTGTGTTTGCGTGTGTGTGTGTGTGTGTGTGTCCTAGCCTGTGACGGATGCAGAGAAGCACTCGGCCTCTACAGCATTGCACCAGGCCTGGTCAGGGGACGAGGTGAAGAGGCCAGACGGTGGGTCAGACAGCGGGGTCAGGATGGAGCCGGGCTCCAAGTGGAGCCGCCGCAACCCCTCCGACATCTCTGATGAGTCTGACAAAGGTGGCTCGGGGAAAAAGATGCCCTCTGTGTCACACACAGGTTCCTGGAGGAGGGGCATGAGCACTCAGGTTGGGGTCACATCTCCCCGGACTAAAAGCACCAGTAGCACAGGCTCCACAGGCTCCATCAGCCTCAAGACCCACAGCTCAGGTAACACAGACATCAGTACTACTTATGATGAGACCCCCCATGTAAAGGATTGATAACTGGTTCATAATTAGATTAGTTCAGTTAAAACTTACTAAAACTTATAAACCATAAATAAAGAACTATAAATAAGTTATAATGCAGTTTTCATACATTAATACAGCCTCACTAGTTGGCAAGATCAAGTTAATGCTCAATATTCATTAATCTTACTAATCAGTTACTACCATTTATAACTTATAACACATCACCACTTACTGATGAGTTACTATTACTTATTGTAGTTATTGTATATGTATGTATAATTATAATACAATATCCTGAGAGTGGTTAAATACTGATATCTGATGAAGCAGACAGATACAAATCTCTGATGATGAAGAAAACAAAGAAAGCTAAGTAACTAATCAAGCAACATGTATCCTGGTTGACAAACCAGGATACATGTTGCTTGTAAAAAACAAAGCTCCTTGTGATCTGAGTATGAAATCACCCCCACACACTCCCTGCTAATGTCTCCTTCTGTGTCCTGTAGGCAAGACAGATGATGTCAAAGTGTCAGAGAAAGGACGTGTCTCTCCTCGTCCTAACGGCCTTCACCGCTCACCCTCAGACGCAGGACGCAGCAGCGGCGATGAGGCGAAGAAACATTCAATCTCCACTGGCCACACAGCCACAACAAACACCTTAACACACACTGTGTCAGACCCCCACCCACAGTCACACACACTCACCACGCGCACCCCAACCAGCACCTTTGGCTTCAAGAAGCAGGGCCCTGGGATGGTAACCATGGTTACAGCCAGCGGTGCCACCATCACCAGTGGTTCAGCCACCTTGGGAAAGATGCCCAAATCTGGGGCGCGCTCACTTGCAGGAGGCCTGAAAGCTGGAGCACAGGATGGAGGGTCAGCACTGGGTCACCATGATGACGGCTTCCTCCCAATGAGTGCCCGCTCTACGCTGCAGTACCGCAGCCTGCCGAGACCCAGCCGCTCAGGAGCAGCTGCACGCAATGGGAACCGCTCTTCCACCAGTAGCATTGAGGCCACTGTGCTCTCTGTCACATCTCATGGCAAAAACTCAATCAGTGTCACCAAGGGCAACAGCTCAGGGGGCCTGCTGGCCAATCAGACGGATCGGGAGAAGGGCGTCTCTGACATGGACAGCCTTAGGAGCGGAGTCGGGATGCAGGGTGGAGGAGCAGCGACTGTTCCTATGACAGGCAGACAACAGGTTTCTTCACCTACACTGCGCAGGTGAGTGCACACACACACACACTTACAGAGCATTATTTTTCATGTCAGTAATCCTGTAGACATAGTGACGACTGACAGAAGAGCCACGCTGAGTGGGCATCTCCTGTTTGGGCTTGACTTTACCCACATACAGTACACACACACACACAAACACACACACACACAGAAGACCATTTTAGAAGACAGTAATCATGTAGTCACAGTAAATGATAAGAAGTGGTGAGTAAGGATCACACGTGTGGGCTTGTTTCACACATGCACACACACACACGCATACACTCTCAGTGAGGTTAAATCAGGTCATTGTGAACACAGGCCTTGAGCAGGGCTGATCAGCTGCCAAGCCTCAGCCTTGGTGGTGCAGGGGGGGAGGGTGTGGTGCAGGGTAATGGGAGCTGAGTCTTACCTCAGTGCTCTGCCCTCATTAATGTGAGGGAGTGATAACTCTTCAAAGGGGCTGTGTGCTGCCATTATCGCCCACCACGGCTCCAGCCATCACAGCCTGCCATTTAACTCAGGATTAACAGAGAACCAGAAGGGAGTTCGCTGTGTGCATGTGTGTGTGTGTTTGTGTGTGAGTCAGATCTGAGTACTGACTTTACCTTCTCTAACTGCAGGCCTGCTCCCGCCTTTCTTGTTTCATGCACAGTGAAGAATAACACCAGTGGCAACTACTCGCTTCAGAGCTTTGATCCAGAAAAATCATGAATATTTACATGAAATTTATTGTTAAATTTGCAGCTAATACTCAAAGTCCCTGGAGGAGGAATTCTAATGATTTCAATGACCTCCCCCCATCCTTTTTTCTGTGCCATAAGGATAAGATTTCCAATGATTCAAACAGAAATGAAAAACCTCCTCACCTCTTTTTCTCACCCTTCTTCTCCTGCTTGATTTTCACCAGGTTGTTTGGTGGGAAGCCCAGTAAACAGGCTCCAGTCACCACGGCTGAAAACATGAAAAACTCCACCATTATCTCCAACCCGCACGCCACCATGAACCATGTGGCCACGGTGCTGGAGTCCCCCGATGCAGGGCTGGGAGGCGGAGACAGCGAGACCAGCAGCCCCCTGTTCGGAGGCAGAGCACTGGGATCGGGGACGGGGACTCTGGGCAGCGAGCAGGTGAGGGGATTGGTGTCTGAGTGAGCATGGAAGATAATTGATCTGTTGGTTTTTTTTACTGCAAATTGTGTGCAAGAAAAGAAAAAGATGCTGTGTCCCCGTGCTTTAAACTCGCTGAAGAAACCTGGTTTATTCATAGAACTGAGTCACAGGAGCAGCCGCCTATTCATTTGTTAAGCTGTCCACATTCTCCAACTGTCCACCACCCATTAACTTACCATGAGAAGAGGGAAAGGGTTTTTTTCTTCTTGGTTTATTTTGGAGTTGTATATCAGTTATGTTTAACCGTGCTCTGTCACTCCATCCACCACTTTGGTCCAGATTGAAATATCTCCTGGAGGGACTGCAGTGAAGGATTTCTACAAACATTTTAAGGGTGAATCCTGTTTCATTTAGCTGTTAAGTTGATATTTGTGGTTCAGTGCGTGATATCTACATATGTCACCCTGTGTGTATTCCACTGTCCTCCTCCACAGAACTGATTCCCCACATATACTACAATACCCCACTGTCTTTTCACATGACAGCTAGATGATTTGTCACTCAACTCAACTGTCAAACCAGCTGGTTAGGTTTGGTTTTGAGATTAAAAACAATTGTGTGTCCTTGAGCTTCGAGATGATTCAGTCTGTAAGTGTTTGTGTCGGATGTGGGAAGGTGTTTGCAGAACTAATGACAGGCTTTGTCGGGGACACAGAGATGACTTTGGTCTCACCTGACTAATGCTACAAACTTCCTTGGAAACACATATGGACAGTGTAGGCACTTGTTTGAGGAACTGTTGCACTGAAGCAGGGCAGAAAGGTGTGAGCGTGCTCAGTCATGAACTCGCGAACATCGTGTTCTCACATGATTCATAAGGATTTTTCAGACTAGTTATGAATCATGAAATGGCACATCAAGCATTGTTGTTCAAGCAGTCTTATCTTTACAAACAAGAGATCAAGTGTCAACAGACCATCAGAAACCGATCAGAGCTGCAGGGTGATTAATCTCATCATTGATTAATCCCATTCATATCTTCTCAATTAATCATGTGATCGTAAATTAAGTCAGAAAATTGTGAAAAATGGTGATTGTAACTGCACAGGGCCCAAGATGATTTACAATTTACAATTTCAGGGGGAAAAAGCTTAAAAATTCTTACCTTGAAGAAATAACGATCAAGTGACTAATTGTTTGATTGGCAGATTCTGAAAACAATGACATCCTCCTGGTGCGTCCACAGGCCTCCAGTCCCGGCTCAGTCTACTCCACCGGCCCCTCCAACAGCCTGACATGGGGCACCACCTTCAGCAGCTCCTCCGCCCAAAGCAGAGAGAGCACACTTGGTGGGCATGGTGGGACGGGCAGCGTGGGCTACCCCTCCGTCAGCAGCATGCACACCAGCAGCGAGTCCATCGACATGAGCCTGGGCAGTGCCGGGGGAGGTGGCGGCCATGGGACCCACAGGGAGGACACCCTGTCTGCACTGGGCCGCACCGGCAGCGTCAAGACTGGCATGTCTGAGAGGTGAGGACACACAACCGTCGGGAGTTTTGGTGTGTCCATTTCCAAAGAAGAAATCTTGTTTCATCTTCTCCAGTTGCATTGCACTTTCATCTGTCTGATAAAGGGTTCTTTCAGGTCCTTTACACATAATCTTTGTCAGTTGTGAATTATTGACTTTTCAAAAGTTGCATGGACTGATAAACAGACATGCACAATTTGGCAGTGGTGCTCAGACTAGTCTGCATTTATTACAACTTGATCATAATTTGTAGTTTTGTCTATAATTTATATCTGTAATAATAAGACCATAACTGTAATTAACCATAATGGTGTCTTTAATTTGCCTTAGTCATACTTTCCTTTGTTGATTAATTTTATGCAGGTGTTTCCACACCTTCTTAAATGTCAAGTTTAAGGACTTTTCAAGGCACTTCCAGGCATAATTCCCTCAAATTCAAGCCTTGTGTCTCAAATTCAGATAATTTGAGACACATGGTTAATTACTCTTACAACATTAAGATTTTTTATAATGAGAATGAGCAAGATAACATAAAAGGAGCTAAAATTAGCTTCACCTCAACCTCTTGCTAAAATATTAAAAGGCTACTCACACAGTAGGTTTCTGCATCGGGTAGCAGAACATATTTTTGTGCTTTGAAAGAAGCAGAAGCACTTGTACTGAGTAAAATTTAGAATCTGTAAAATTTAACTTTTTGATGTTTTCACTGAAAGATCTGAATACTTCTTTCACCAACGCTGTGAAAATCCTGCCCAGTTCTGATATGAACTCCTTTTGACAGATCCAAAATCGAGATGATGCACAAAGCTTTGGTCACGGCGAGGTGTCGCCTCTTGTTTGCCGTCCTGTCTGCGCTCAAGCACAGACACAAAATCCCACGGCGTCCTCAGTCTGCTATACAGTAATTGTGGTCATTGTAGCAGATTCCATCCTGACAGGTTGACTGTGTAATGTGACAGGAATGTCTCAGAGGAAACTTAATAGCATCTGGAGCTGAAGCTTTGAGGCTATGACATCACCCTCCCTTGCTGAGTTTTCTCATTAACTGCATTGGTGAAGAATCTCCTAGTTGACTTCAGTTCTGGAGGATTTCTTCTCCCACTTTATTCTCTAAAACTTTCTCTCTGTGTGTCTGTTGTTTGTTTTCCTTCCTGTCTCCCATCAGTCCCCTCTCCTCTCCCTCCGCTAGCCCTATATTCAGCCGAAACACGCTACCTCGGAAGCAGGACAGGTAAATGTACCTGTGTGCAGTGTTAGGCCTCTGGTGAAACAGCTGTGGAGGTTCCTACTAAACCACCACCTGCTGCCACACACAAAGCATCATGGAGGACCACAGAGGGTAGCTCTGTGTGGTAGTTTGTTGTATTTTGTGTCTCTTTGTGTGCTAGTGTTTTGCTCTGTGTGGTAGTTAGTGGTTATTTGTAGGACCTCTGGCTCCTGTATGAATGTGAGTGTGCAAGCATGAGGTTGTTTGTGTGGATGTCAGCAGCTCCAGTGCTTTAGTTTAGTGGTCCAGGCTAGTCACTGTGACAGACTGCCACCTTGTGGTAGATTTTATATGTGCAGATTTACCCAATAAGCAATGGATGTTTAATATAGATTTTACACTGTAAACATCTCAATCTTAAAGAATGTTTTACTTCTTCTGAGCCCTAAAAGTTTTATTTTCTGTAAAGGAAATTAAAATAATCAGTCATTTTGATCTACTCTGTAACAAGTTGAGATGGTCAGTTTTTTATAGTTGTTTCAAGTGAAAAAGACCTGAGTTAAAAACAAAACCTAAATTACAAGAAAGAGATTTTTTGCAGTGTGTAAGTGAGGATGCAATTGTGTCAATAAGGAAAATATCTTTAGTATTAGGTAGTTTCCTTGAGCAGTGCAGCCACATGTTTCTTTGCCTCTTTGCTTTCTTTTCTTTGCTCCTCTGAAGTGTTTCTCTCCCACAGCGGGCCACATTGTGGTAGAAACACTCTGCCTAAGAAGGGACTCAGGTACTGACTTCACATCCTGCTGGACATGTTGAGCTTTTGCACACTGGTTCACCAAATTTTTTCTGTTTTTCTTTTTGTTTCTACATCCACTGTTTGAAGCTTGTGCTCACGCTTTTGACGTTTTTGTTTAGCACTTGGCACATGTGCTGTTGTGTTGTGCTTCTGTGAAGAGGCATGTCACTTTGTCGTTGTACAGAGCTGTCACTGTCTTATGCTGTTGCAGGCTTGATTTCTGGGATTTCCTTTGGCTTCTGTTTTGCTTTTTTCCCCCAATTTGTGTTGCTCACAGCTGAGAATCAGTCCATGTTCACGCTGCTGTAATTTCTTGTTCCAGCACCTGAATCATCCGATGTTAGATCCCAGCTACTAATCTGGCTGCTTAAAAGAAAAAAAATCCACTTCTTTGATTGTGACAAGTCAGAAAAATCTGAATCCAGATCAACTTGTCCTGTAAAATCGTAGAAGCCATACTGCACCTGCTCCATGTTTAGTACCCTCACATCCATTTTAACCTCCTCTTTGACTTCTTGTAGGTATGGCCCGCCCCCACAGCTGCGCAGCCACGAGGAGGCCCGTGATTGGCTGCGCTCCCACTCCACCAGTGGGCTGCAGGAATCTGCCAGTAACTCCCCGTTCTCCCCAGGCTCTAGCCTCACCTCCCCCTCTGGCACTCGCTTCAACTTTGGACAGCTTGGTATGCCCCACACACCACCAAACCCAACCAATTCATTTTATTTACCTGGGATTCACTCAATTATGTGATTCTATGAGAACAATCTCTGAAGTCATTGCATTGATCTTTTAGTTCCAAAAAGGTGAAGGTTATGAGATAATGATCACACTCTACTTTATTCAGTCTGATACAAATAAGGTTCCAGTTATTTATTAGTTATTTATCCAGAATTCTTTGGTTCAAGCCTCTCAAATGTGAAAATTTGCTGTTCTCTTACTCTCTTCTCTTTCTGACTTTCATAGACTAAACTATCAATAAAAAAAACATACATTTGTGATGGAGAATATCCTTTCTTACAGCTTATTTAATTGCCTGTATCACTTTAACAGCCTCCAGCCCAACCTCTGCAGCTCAGATCAATCTGTCCAGTCTGCGCAACAATAGCCTGACCAATCAGGACGTCCCCTTTGACCCCTGCAGCGACAATCGACTGAGAAACTCCTGCATGTCTCTTGATGAGAAGACTCGCACCATGAGCCGGTCAGGCTCCTTCAGGGACGGCTTCGAGGAAGGTAAGAGGAGACAAAAGATGGATGGATGCACAGAGTCATGTTCTGTGACGCTGTGTGAGTCCTGGCCTTGTTTTCTTCAGATGTTTGGCAAAATCTGTAATTAGGTGCAATCCTTTTCCGAGACCTGCATGCCCCCGTCTCTCCAGAACTCAGAAGCCTTCCCTTATTCCACAGCACCATGCGAAAAGAGTTATTATTCCATTTGTTTAGAGAACATTAACACGGATTACAACCGCTCCTCAAAGAAAAGCTCTCTATCCCCTTAGAAATACATAATCAGCTTTGGTGTGGCTTTGTTTTTCTTATAAGCTTGTTTTTTGGGAAAAGTACCCAGCAGTGCTTTTCCCACCAGCAGGCCGACTCCCTGCTCAGGAGAGGTCGCTCCACTGGAGTCTGTTCAATCCCCAGAGCCATAGAAACACAGTGCTTTGATTTAAACTGGGAGAAAGGGAGGACCATGATGTACTGTGCTAAAAACATTTTTCTTGATGGAAAAATCCAACCTTTAAAGCTTCATTGATGTTGTCCTTTCAGTAAACTACAATGTAAACATTAAACCACATCATAATGGCGCCACAAGGCACGTTAACAAGTGCAACGTAACATTTTCCTGATAACAGGAGAATCAGCAGGTCAATTTAAGATTGTCTGACTGCAAACTGAAGTAAAACAAAAGGTCATAGATGAAAATTACAAACCGGTTTTGCATTTAACAATGTGAAGGGATGTAAAGATAGTTTTTGTCATGCAGAGTTGAGCAGGAGATGAACAAATGCAACATGAGTGACGGACAAAGACCTGGAGATCAAATCCAGTGACACTGAAACTGGTTCTGTCAAGGCGCCTGAGGGGAATCAGCTGTGTGCGCATTTCTTTAGGAAAACCTTTTTACCAGTGAAAAAACATCCTCTGAGAATCACATCAGCCTGACCAGATAATTCCGTCACTGTCTGGGGGACTTTTCCTTCTTTAGAATAAAAGTTTTTATCTCAGTATCTCAAGTTTTTTAAATTACAGCTCAATCAGCATAAACACACTGAGTCCCTGAAGAGGCCATTCATATTGTGAGAAAATACCAATTACAGCGATACAGAGTAATATCACAAACCATCTAGTGTCAGGTCAGTTGACTTAGCACCTCTGAACTCCTGAGCAGCTTCACCAGATGGGTGAGATGACCTATTAACTACAATAACTTTTTGACATTAAATTTATTCTGAAATTGATTAATTGTTAGATATTTTGGGATATTTGATGTTTTTATAGTGTTTTTTCCAGTAAAGACTGAACTGCATGTTTGTCTCATCATGTCTAGCAAAGTTAATTAAAAAGAGACAGACATCTAAACTAGCTAATAGTTGGTTGTTAAGGTCTTAAATATTAGAAGAATAGAAAATCTGAATGTGGCAGTCAATGTTGGAGAGGATGACAGTGGAGTAAGTGGTCCTTCAGTGTGGCCCACATCACTCACACCACCTCCGAAAGTGGTCTGAGTGTGCAACTCTAAAAAGCATCTCGGGTGCATCCACAGCTGAACTTTTGATCAGAGATGCTTGTTGAAGTAAGGTGTGAACAAAGCCTATGACAGACATTTGTCTCAAGCCAACGCCTGCAGAGCTTTGCCTGGTATTGTTAAGCCTTTATACAAATATATGGGCTACACACACACACACACACACAACCTCTTATTATTGTCCCCCCCCACCCCCACTGGAGAAGTTATATATCTATATTGCTGTGTTTCCCGGCCCCACGAGTCTGTCTTCCCTTTCAGTGGAGGAGATAATTACAGGGATCACAGTGAGAGGCGTGAGAGAGAGAGAGGTGATGACATACAAGAAACTTCCAACATAACTTTCTCTGTCACTCTGTGTGTGTGTGTGTGTGTGTGTGTGTGTGTGTGTGTGTGTGTGTGTGTGTGTGTGTGTGTGTGTGTGTGTGTGTGTGTGTGTGTGTTTATGTGTGTGTTGGATTGCAATGTGTAGGTCTGGACCTCCCATTTCCATGTACGTGTGCATGTTGCTGAAGGGTAGAGTTACCCAACCGTTGTTAGACTGACAAGACAAAAGTCATATCACCCACACAACACTTTGTCATTCCTGTCCTGATGAAGAGCTACACCACTACACACTGTCACCTCATATTCTCCCACCAAACCCTCCCATTTGTGCAGATTCTGCGTACACTCACCCTCCTCTTATGTCTGTAGAAACCATATTTGGTGAAAGACACATATTTGTACAATACAACTGAGAGTGAAAGGTACGTGAACTTAATCTTTAAGGAGATTAACAGTGTTTACGTATGTTATTACTTTCTGCACAGTCAGCAGAGTTGAAGTCCTAGGGTATTTTTGTTCTGCCTTACAGTCTTGCACAACTTCTATGGATAAATCAGTAGAATAAATAGAAACCTTCTGCTTTATCTTTGTTTTGTGCTGAGCCTTTTTCTCAAGATTGGGAATCAAACTCACAGCTTGCAGCGCTGGTCAATTCAGGTCTTAAAAACAATGACAATGATTTTAAAAATCCTGTCACACATGACCTGCTGTGAATCCTCCTTATCATGAGGCTCTCAGCTCACGTTGCCGTCTAGACCGAATTAGAATAAAAGAGCGAGTACTCATTAAAGTCTTGTCTGCTCCCTGTGAGGTAATTGAATGAATCTGCTGAGATCAGCCCGACCTCTTGGCGCGGCTGATGACTTCACGCTCCTGATCCCCTCTGATCTGCTCCCAGGCGGGAAACAGTGCTGGCGTTGTATCCTGGCCTCTGATGTGTGATTAGCGGCTGAGTCATTATCAGAGTAATGCTCAGGCTGTCATTAGTTGCACCACAGTGCAACTGCAGCGTGTATGAGTTTTATATTTATGACCACACAGCTGCAGTCATTATGTCCATGAGGAGGTGGGCAAGGTGGGAGGAACGGTGCTGGGTGGGCAGGATTGAAGCAGGGTGGGTGGTTTGTTTGTGTGGGGGGGGGTCTGTTGATAATTATAGCACTGTTGTGTGTACAGATATACTTTCAAATTCCCACTTTTATTTGTGGTTTTTGTCTCCTCAGTTCATGGATCCTCCCTGTCTCTGGTCTCCAGTACTTCCTCCATTTACTCCACGGTGAGTTCATCAAACCCACATTAATTAGGGCTATATATACATTGAATTATTTTTGTTTGATACCTTCAATGCTCATGTAGTACATTAGCAGTCTTTTTTGGCTTTGATACGTGACTTTTTAGGAACATTTTGAGCTACATCATTTGTCTGGAGACTGACAAATGTTAAATAACCCCTTTGGATCATAGCCTCATAATAAGAATCAAAGTGTTTGTTTCTTGGGGGCTTTCTGATGTCAAAGTTATTAGGGCTCCAACAACATCACTGCAACATCTCTGGTTTAATTCAGAATGGGATCTTTGCTGTACATCATATTTTCTGTCTCCTTCCCAAATGCAAACTGCAGGAAAACATTAAAAGAGACTTACGGAAGAGAAGCGTGTGTACGTCTGGTTCTAGTATAAAATTAAACATGTAAAGCATCAGTATCAGCAGAAAAAAAAGTAAACAGGGCTATCTATAATTATTGCTGTGTTGTGCAATCAAAACAGCAAACATCTCATTGTATAAAACCTTTGCCAAGCAGTGAGTATTCTGCACATTACTAGTCGATACCAGAACAGCCAGTTTCTGCTTGTGCCCGTGGAATTATGAAATATTCATTATTTGAGTTGGCGAATATGCTGTTACACATTTACCTGCTTATTCATCCAGAGCTCTGATTCAAACACTCTGTGAGAAAAAAGGTCTGACTATAGGCAGTCACAGCGTAGCTCCTCCCTCCCCCCTCTGTGGGCTGGTTTACTCACCTGGGCAGGTGTTACAGAGAAAATCTCAGACACTGGATCCCTGCTCGGCTCTGGCTGGTCCTTCGAGTCAGAGTCTTAGATTTGAAATCAGAGTGGAAAAAAGAGTGGAGGCAAAATGATGACTTTATCCCTGACAGGCACGGTCACATCCTGGCAGCAGACGGTAGGGATGGGGAAGTCACGGGCTGTAGGGTGCAGGAATACTTCATTCTGGTTTCTTTTGGTTCCCTGTTGGATTCTAATGCAGCTTTAAGCCAAGAGTATCATTACATAGGACATATATTAGCAGATATTTTTGTCTGTTTCTTTATCAGATAAAATAGGGTAAAATCTCCTCACATGTGGATTCATGTGCCATCAGATGCTTCACATCTGAAAAACTAATCTAATGTTTGGAAATTCCTCATCAACACAATGAAAACCAATTCTGCTGCAACCAAGTTATCATTTTATGTCATGTTCTGTTCATTTTTGTCACTGCTCGTCTTTCCACCAAAATGTTAAACTGCTGTGATGCTGATAGCTCCTGGCACCATCTCTGTTTGTCCAGGATTTTGCTTCTCTGTGTTTTGTCTGTGTTTCTGAGACAGACAGTTGCTCTGTTTGCGTGTCCAGGATCAGTTGGTCATGTGTGCATGATTGACAGCTGTGTTTGGGTGTGTAGACCATTTGTGGACAGATGCCACTTGGTTAAGCACTTTGTAAGCCACAGAACACATGTGCCTTCTCACCAATGTACGTGCACGGACACATTATGCTGTTGAAACCTGTTTTGGTGATTAGTGGCTTGTAGGTGGAACCATGTGAAAAAATCATTAATTATCAGCTGTTCTGCTTCATTGTGTCTGCTTGCTCTCTACACAATCGCTGTGTTCAGGCCTTAAAAAATTCTAAACATTATTGAAAAATAACAAAGCACCTCTTAGTCCTCTCAAGTTATTTTAATACACAGTGATCAACAATCAGGGTCTATATGAGCCAGCTTTGTTAATTCAGAGGTAAATGCGCAAGTTCATAGTAAAAATATATAAAAAATACATCTCACAATGTCAAAAATAAAACACCTCAACCACCTAAGTAGGACCGAGAACATAACCTCTAAATAATGCTTAAGTGAAAAGATTTTTAATAATTATCCAATCTATAAATTTCAGCCTCTTTAAAATAAATTTTTGATTCTGACACTGCAGGATGACACCACAGAAATAATTTAAATGCTTTAAAATAACCAGATTTTGAGGCAGTTTTGCTTATTTAAGTTCCACCATCAGCTGATCCCTCACTCAAGACAAACAAGTTTTCTAATATTTTAAGCTCCAGTCAGGTTGATAAAAAACATTTCCAGCTACAGTTTCTGCGCCCAGTGCAGCCTGTTGACATATAAATGTGGGTGTTGCATGCTGCACTGTTGTGGTGATCAGCAGCAGGAGGGCTTGTTGTGTGTGTTCGTGCGAGGGTTTGTTTTGCGTGCTCTCTGTACGTCTTACTATTGTTCTGTGTGCAGTCTATGGAGACAATGGGACTCACACTCGGATGTCTCAGGGAAATGCCTTCAGGAGGACAGCTCTGCTTTCCAGACATACGACACCAAACAATCTCCTCCACAGTTTATAAAGCTAATAAAGCAAAAAATGAACCTGGACATGTGCAGCCTGAGCTCCGGCAGCTTGAACTGCTCTTCTCTTTCATTTAAGCATGTCAGGATTCAGTGTGTCCTGTAATGACTTTCTCTTCTTCTGATGTTTGTTTTCACAGAATGAGGAGAAGTCTCAGTCGGAGGTAAGTGTTAACCCGCCCACAGCACTTCAGTCCTCTTTAATTTTCTGTGTGTAGTGGCTGGACTTGTTGTAACATGGTTTTGTTTTCACAGTTGTATCCAGTTACATGTGTAACTGTATTGTGAGTGACCCTGTAACAGGCTCTTGTTCCTGTCTGAACACCTGTGTGCGCCTGAATGTCGTCTTTTATTCATCTGCTGTGTTTCATCTCTTAATCTGAGCATATCACAGCTCAAATCTGGGAGCCTCCCTCGTTTGTTGCTACAGTAATTTGTGTGCGTGTGTGTGTGTGTGTGTGTGTGTGTGTGTTTGGTATTGAATCCTTTTATGCTTTTATCTTGGTGCTTTTTGATGTCGCGCTTTTTTACATCTTCAGATCCGCAAGCTGCGCCGGGAGCTAGATGCCTCCCAGGAGAAGGTTTCCGCCCTGACAACGCAGCTGAGCGCCAATGTGAGTGAACAAGCACTGAAAGACACACAACCACACACACGCACACACACTTTTAAACAAACGTATTTGGGAATTTTTCCATGTTTCCATCTTGTGTTGATTACATGTATTTTAATTACTTATATGTAGCTAATAAAAGAATAATTTTGTGTATTTTAACAACAAAAGACTGCAAAGTTGCCATATATCTGTGTATGCATTACATTTTTGTGGATCTGAAAATGTGATTTTCTTTGTATGTACGTGAAAGTGTGTATTGAAAAAGATTTGGAAAAAAAAACCAAGCTGTTTCACCTGCAGGAAACTGAGTTGAATATAATCATATAATTAATATAATATAATGATGAGATGTAGGAAGTGAGTGTGAAAACAATTGAACTATTGTAACAGTCTAAAATAACTTTAGGACCGACATGTAGTCAATATATCCCGAATCAAAGCTGACTTGAGTTTAAGGTGTTTTGTCTCCACTTAAAGAAGATGTGTGGTGCTCACAAATACTTCCACAATATTCATCAAAAGCTGAACAGATATTTCCCACAGAGCACTTTACTCACAGACAATGTAATTTCACATCTGGCAGAACCATCAGAAAATCTCTTTAAGCATCTCCAGGCACGATCCTTTCTGCCACCCTAGCTTCTATATTGCACAAGTCTCACCACGCTTCGCTTGTAATCGGCTGTCTGAGTCACAGCACGCCGGCAGTTTGACTGTGGATTAGAGATATGGAGGGAGGGCAAAGGTGTTAGGTTACAGCGGGGAGTCAAGTCTCAGCACACTGCTGAGGGACTGTCCCAGATGTGGACCGAAGATTTACAGCTAATGACGCCTGGATACAAGGAGGAGTGGTGTGTTGAAAGAAGAACACAGATAGAGAGCAGTGGGGCTGATAGTTGGGTGGGGGTGTTGGAGGTGAGGGAGGTTTTTATGTTCAAATATTTGATTACACACCGCAGACAGATGATGAATTATCTGAACACACCTTGAAGCCCCCTGGGGCCAGAATCTAAGTACATCTTCTGCTGTGAAAAGTCACGACTTGAATCACACTTCAGTCAACACCTTATTCAGCTCTCACACACACTTCCCGCAGGCAGACACACATCATTTTTTATTGTGCTCTAAAGCCCCATGCAATATATTGAAGGATGACAACGATGATTATGCTGCATTTAAACCAGTTAATCTGCATAATGTTATAAACAAAATTTTCTAGAATTTATACTTGGTGTATATCTACTCATATTATTTTCTTTCGACATGATGCTTATCTTCCATGTGCACACTCCTAAACCTAGTCTGAAGCCTACAATGTCGTTATCACTTTAACTCAGTCTAGATAGATATATATAGTCTAGATAGATATATATAAAAGAAAAAACGAGTCAAAAGATATTTACTCAAAGATAACTTCATGGTGTCAGCAAGACTGTCTTCATGTGAATAAAAGGAAAGGTTAGTTATGTCCTCATTCCCTCATATTCCTTTAGTCATTAACAGTCCAACCAGGCCTCTGTTAGCACTCTGAGCTATACTGTCAGGGAACAAAGCTCCAGCTCCATGGTGTCCAGCAACCGTCAGCCTATGGGCAGCAAGTGGGGGCGCAGACTCCCTGTAACCTTTTACTAACAGCAACCAGGAGGAAAAACTACTAAGATTCAATCTGGGATCAGATCCAAAACCTTCTCATTGTTTTAATCAGCTAGAATAAGGTTCCATGCAGTCTTGTTAGCACCAGGGATCTGGAAAAGTAGCAGGTGAAAAGTCTGGTGACATTTGGAACAGCATTGGATGGATGTAGTTTAACCAATTTATTTTTGTGCCATCAAAGGTCATTTTTATCTTCATCAGGGACTTCTGTTTGTATCTGGTCTGTCTCTCCCACAGGCTCACCTGGTGGCAGCGTTTGAACAGAGTCTTGGCAACATGACCATTAGACTGAAAAGTCTCACCTTGACAGCAGAGCAGAAGGTGAAAACATCTCCTCCTGTTTCATTACAGACTGTGCAGCGCTGTCACTGCAGTCGAACTGATCCTCCTGTCATTTTTCTGTGTAGGACTCTGAGCTGAATGAGCTGAGGAAGACCATCGAGCTACTGAAGAAGCAGAACGCTGTCGCTCAGGCCGCCATCAACGGAGTCATCAACACGCCTGAGCTTGTGCCTAAAGGAGAAAGGACAGGTACAGACAAATATGGCAGAGACTATGAAAAGCAAAGTTTACATTTGTAATATGAATTTCATTCCAACATTTTAGAGCCTGTAGTAACGCAAAGATACTCTGCTCTCTTGTATGAAAATGATGAACCATTGATAAACCTTGATGTAACAAGGTTCTTCCCTTATGAAATAGACTCTTGTGGGGTTATCTTCACTTTAAGGCAGAATGATTCCCTCCACCAATGAAAAACATATTTCAGCCTGATACATATACAAACACATGCATTGCCTATCCTCGTCTGTCTCTCTTCAGCCAGCAGCAACGGGAGTCCACAGCAGCAGCCGCAGCAGCAGCAGAATCAGCAGCCAGACCTGCGCATCAGGAGGCAGCACTCCTCCGACAGCGTGAGCAGCGTCGCCAGTGCAACCAGCCATTCAAGTGTGGGCTCCAACATGGACGCTGATGCCAAGAACAAGAAGAAGAACAAGAAGAACTGGGTAAGATGAAAGAAAATGAAAAATGAAGAAACTGTGTGAGACATGATTTCAGTTTGTGGTAAAAGCAGACAGCCAGGTGGTTTGTTGTTTTAGTCTTTGTCTCTTTGTCTCTTTTGTGTATCTCTATGTGTGTTGGTGTTAAATGTTTGGGTTTCTGCCCCTTCAGGCATCTTTCACTGGAGAAAAGGTGAATACACTTGGGATTTTCATACACTCTGCCCTGTTAAATATCAAGTAATGACTGATTTGGTGAACATTAGGCATTTGGGTTAAATGTGGATTAAATACAGTTGTAACATAGTCGACATCTCTACCTGCATATCACCAAATCAGTGCTTACTGGATAGTAGTGTTGTCCTAATGTTAGCTCATCCATTATTTTCATCTTACATACTTTCACTTACAATTTTAAAAACAAGAACTTTTCCTTTTTTTGTTACTGAAAGACTTTTCTGTGCACCGGAGGACAAGTCAGAGATGATGACGTATGCAGCTTTTTTTTTTTCTCTTCTGTCGTCCCGTAGACTGACGTGTTGTCCTCTGTGATCCTGGTGTTGTTGTATCTTTTTGGGAAGAGCAGTGTGGTGCTGTCTGGTAGCCGTTAAGCAGTTTCCAGCTTTAAATCTCTGTGATAGTAAATGGACCTCCCGAGTGTGTGTGCGTGGATGTGCTTCCAGCACTCAGCCTTAGTGTAGATGAGACCCCACAGACAGCTGCTCTGTGCAGGTGCTGTGATATGGAGTGTATAGGGGTTGTGTGGTGAGTCTATAATGGATCATGAAAGAGCCTCAGTTTCATGGTGGTTGGGATGTAGAATTAGTTTGCAGCTGCCTGGAAGTCAAATAAAATCAGCTCTGGTCTTGTAGGGGCCTTGAGTTTAATCTCTGTCCCTCCATAACACATTAACACACTCAAACCCATATGAACATGTGCTGTTTTGTCTCTGTGTCTTCCTCTGCTTCGCTTCATGTGGCAGGTCTATGAGGTAAGAATGGTATGCTGCGTGAAATGAAAGAAACACAGCTGCCTAACTCCTGCACCTTTTCTAGGTTACTAACCTCTGTCCTTCTTCTCCTCTCCTCTTGCCCCCTGCTGCCACTGTAGTGCCTTTCCTCCCCTCTTCAACACTGCTGCTCCCTGAAAACTGCTCTTATGACACTTGAGCCAGCTCTTCAAAGGAAAAATCCACCTGAAAATACTTAAAAACTGTGAGGAAAAAAGGGGTACTGGTGATACAGCAGGTGCCTCTAGGTTGATTTTTGTATAACTGGCCAAACATGATTGACATGACATAATGCTGTGATATTTTGTAACAATATCTGGCTTTGCCGCAGGTCCGTCACAATCAAAGCTTCTTTTCAAAGTTGCCACTTACTACCAATTTTTGAAATACTATACTGAGAAAAAGAGTAAGATAAGAATTATAAAAAAAAGAGAAATAAATAAAAGAGATAAAAATAAGAAGTATTGATGGTGGATTTCTGCTTTAAACACAATCTCAAATAATGATATTTCAAGTTTGCTTCTTTCCTAAAAGTATACATGCAGTTTGAATATGACAGACAAGTACAGCTCAGAAAACACTGAAGTTTTAGAAAGTTATAAATGGGGGGAATGAAAATTATGAGTCATTGTCTCTCTATGTAAGTTTAGATATAGTCAGAATTGAATACTGGCTGCCAGAGCAGTCAAAACTGGGTACTGATAAACCTTTCTAAGTTTCTATTTGAATACAAAAAAAAATATTTTTTTTAAAGGAAAACAAAAACTAGGGCCAGAAGCAATACACTAAGCGTTTCTCTGAAAACACATTGTCTTCACATTACACACAGCCTCTGTGTGTGTGTAATGTGTTTGTGTCAGTGTTTGTGTTTAGAGCTGTAGCTCAGGTCATAAGACAGCCAACCCATATTTCCCTTTCTCTGTCTGACTCTTTTGCACTTTTTCACAGCTGTTTTCCTCCACTTTCCCCCGGTACACTCCTCCTCTCCCTCTCAGCCTTGTCTATTTGGAAATGTGTCCCTCACCTGCTCATCGTCTCTCTCTCTCTATTTTCATCCTGCAGCTTCGAAGCTCCTTCAAACAAGCGTTCAGCAAGAAGAAATCTCCCAAGTCAGCCTCCTCTCACTCTGACATCGAAGAGATGACGGACTCCTCTCTGCCATCCTCCCCCAAACTGCCTCACAACGGCACCACTTCCACCACCCACATGCTCAGGAACACACACTCCAACACGCTGTATGTACACATCATCATTGGGCCTGAACCTCAAAGTTTTAAACATATAAATTCTGCTTAAATTTCAATATTTCATGTCCCTAAATTATGGTGTCCTGTGTGTGTGTGTACAGATTGTCAGAGTGTTTGGACAGCGAGGCAGAGACGGTGATGCAGCTGCGGAGTGAGCTCAGGGAGAAGGAGATGAAGCTGACTGACATCCGCTTGGAGGCTCTCAGCTCCGCCCATCAGCTGGACCAGCTCCGGGAGGCCATGAACCGCATGCAGGTCTGCAGACACGCACACTGACACTCTAGTTGACTGCTTATGTTCTGACTTAGCTGTGGTGTCACTTTGAAGCGTGGTACCTACGTAGAATTTTTTTTTTTCCTCACTATTTCCTTTGTGCGTTTCTGTAGCTGGAGATTGAGAAACTAAAGGCAGAGAATGATCGTCTAAAGTTGGAGAACCAAGGCAGCAGGACAGGCTCCCAGGCCTCCATCTCATCATCTCCTCCCCCTCACACAAATAGCCAGGCCCCAGGACCTGGGCTGTCCCAGCAGAGCCTTAACCTCACCACCAGTGAGTCCACCAGCCTGGGTAAGACATTTACAATGTGAATTTACATACATTAAAGTGACTTTCCTTCTGTCAGGTTTTCAGCAGCAGAGGAAACATACAGGAGTGATTTCAATCAGCCCTTATCATTTAAATTTTTAAACTAATACCCACAGCTTTGGAGAGGTCATTGGAAAAGGTAGAAACCTTGTCTGACTCTCTTTTCCCTCCTGTCAGACATGCTGCTGGATGACACCGGTGGAGAGGGAGGGATGAGAAAGGAGGGGAGACACGTCAAGATCGTCGTCAGCCTGGACGAGGACAGCAAGTGGGGAGAGGTGAGTCCAGTTTGAAAAGTACAAATAAACCTATTGTTGATTGGTTATGATTGTGTTACCTGTTGACTTTCTGGCATCTAAACCAGTTGTGATTTTCCCATCACAGGAGGGTCGACTTCGCCATTTTCTGATTGGCTGCATTGGCGTGAGTGGTAAAACCAAGTGGGACGTGTTGGACGGAGTGGTCCGACGCCTCTTCAAGGTAAATAAAGGATAAGCACAATCAGATAACGAGATTATGTCAGCAACATCTTGACACAGTGCTGTTTTTCAAGAAATATCAAGAACATTGAGCATCTAGTCAATGTTGAGCTCTTAACTGCGACAGCTCAGCTTTCACAAGTACAAAAACATTAAATCCTTAAAAGCTGCTAAATGTTGAAATGTTTGTGTTGGACAGGAGTACATTACCCATGTGGACCCTGTGAGCCAGCTGGGCCTGAGCTCAGACAGTGTGGAGGGATACAACATTGGAGAAATCCACCGGCACAGCAGCCTCAGCGCTGCCCACACGCCCGAGCTGCTGCCCTGCGGCTACCTGGTGGGAGACAGCAACACCATCAGCATCCAGCTCAAAGGTACTAAGGCCTTATAAAGTTTTCCTGGCTTCCAGTCTGTCGAAGAAGTTATTACATCTTTAGCAGTCTTTGTTCAATAGAAGTATAAAACCAGTTTTAATTTCACAGTGATGGTAAATATTAATATTTGCAGAAACTTATCAATGATCCTGTGCAAACCAGCGTTTCTACAATGACATGAATATGCGCGAATATGGCGCGCGTGTATGTGTGTGTCCAGGTGTGACCAGTGAGAACGTGGACTCGCTGGTGTTCGACACCCTGATCCCGAAGCCGATGCTGCAGCGCTACATCTCCCTGCTGAAGGAGCACAGACGAGTCATACTGTCAGGCCCCAGCGGGACAGGAAAGACCTACCTGGCCAATCAGCTGTCTCGACACCTGCTGCTGCTGGAGGGCCGACCTCTGACCCCGCACGCTGTGGTCACGTTTAACGTGGACCACAAGTCCAGCAAGGTAAACATGCACACAAATTTGATACTCTGTGTGCACACAAAGACACAAAAACCTGAATGTTAGCAGCAAAGTAACAGGCTGTTGTGCTGTTACAGATATATGTGAATATGTCAGCAAGACAGACACTGGCTTCTGTTTAATTTCTGATCCAATTCTCTACTCTCTACTTTAAATGAGAGTCATAACATCTGAAAGCAAAACTATTTTAAAAGCAGTACAACTGTATAAAGTTAAAAGTACTATCTAAGTTTCCAAAGGTTGATGAGTGAGAGAGAAAGCCATAGTGACTTGACAGAAATTTGCAGCACATTCTGTGAATTTTGAAAAATATATTAAAAGCAAATTAGAAATAAATGATTAAATGATATTATTTTGGCTATGGTAATGTTTGCTAATAGTTGCCTGATTTCAAATTGTCTCTGTCTCTGTAGGAACTGTGTCAGTACCTGTCAGGTTTGGCCGAGCAGTGCAGCGGCGTCCCGGGGGTGGAGAGCCCTCTGGTGGTCATCCTGGACAACTTGCACCACGTCAGCTCCCTGGGAGAGATCTTCAACGGCCTCTTCAACTGCAACTACCAGCACTGGTCAGTTTGCTCTCACACCCACACCTTCATCTGCACAAACGTGCTGAAAATGAATGTCTGCATGAATCTGGATACAGTAAACCAAAAGATGTTTTACTACTAACAGTAGAGCCCAGTTTCACTCGACAGAAAACGGAGCAAAACTCTCTTAGCTGTTCTAGTTAACCCAGATTAATGAATTATGGTACAAATTAAAAGACTGATTTTAAGACACGTGACTAATCAGTGTTTTCTCTCTTTTTAGCCCGTACATTATCGGCACAATGAGCCAAGCCACGTCATCTGCCCCCAACCTGCAGCTTCACCACAACTTCAGGTAAACTGCTATTAAACTCCTCCCACTCCTGGCAGCTGGATACTGATTTATGTTGTCTTAAAGTGTTATCTCTATGGGTTTTAACATTTTATATGATATACTTGTGTGCTCTCTGATCAGGTGGGTGCTGTGTGCCAACCACATGGAGCCAGTGAAAGGTTTCCTCGGTCGCTACCTGAGGAGGAAGCTGATCGAGACCGAGATTGGCAGCCGAACACGCAACATGGAGCTGGTGAAGATCATTGACTGGATCCCGCGGGTGTGGCACCACCTCAACCGCTTCCTGGAGACACACAGCTCCTCTGACGTCACCATAGGTAAGAGGACGTTGCACCATTGATGAAAAAATTGTTAATAAAGCGACTGGCATCTCACGCCTCTGCTCTGTGCTGTGCAGGACCTCGTCTCTTTCTGTCATGTCCCATGGACGTGGAGGGATCCAGGGTTTGGTTCACTGACCTCTGGAACTACTCCATCATCCCCTACATGCTGGAGGCCGTACGGGAGGGACTGCAGGTAAGAAAATTACACGCGGTTAGTTTGTCTTCCCTAGGAACAGCTGACTCAGTGGTTCAGATGTGGGATTTTCACTATTTTTTAGAAGCAACAATAAAACTAATGAATGAAGAAATTTGATTTGAGGTCCTGAGGGGATGTTTAAAGGATCCATCTAGATTAAGTAGAAGTGTAATGACAGAATTGTTCAGATTTGCCCTCTCTGAGGACTAGGGTTATGTTCATCAAAGTGAAATGGGTTTAATTTGTACTCTTAATCTGCGTGTAATTGGCATCTGATTTAATTAGGCAGCAGCTAATTACCCCAGTGAGTGGGAGTGAAGGGGATCCTGGATGGCAGGGTTCAGTAGAGAAATTTTGAATCTTCTCAGCTTAGAGGTGAAACTGCAGTGTAATGGAAATACTTTTTTAATGTGTAAAAAATCTTTAGTTATTCATGTTTCTAAACTTTTCTAGAGGCTAAATGTTTAAGGAAATCAAGAGCTGGAATCACGAGAAGTCTCCATCCTCTCCCTGTTTTTTTTTTTATTAAATATTCAGATGCTGAGTTGATTTGTTACTACTGATGGCCTTATTTCTCAGAGGTTATTGTTTTTAAAAAGATTCAGTACAGCTAAGCTAAGATTTGCTTCCTTTTATATGTGATCAAATTAAATTCCGCGTTAGCTCTCCAGACAGACCTGTCCTTTCAGTGATTACTCGCAAACTGAACCTTAGACATCAGACAAGCTGCTCCTCCAAACACTGAATCTGTACAAATTAGTATTTTTCTGTGTCACCTTCCGTGTCTCTGCAGCTGTATGGACGAAGAGCAGCGTGGGAGGACCCAGCTGCTTGGGTGATTGACACCTATCCGTGGTCAGTCACGCCCACTCCAGCTGACTGGCCCCCACTGCTGCAGCTCCGCCCAGAGGACGTGGGGTTTGATGGCTACTCTGCCCCAAGAGAAGGAGTCAGGAAAGAGCCCCCACAGAGTGACAGCGATGCAGACCCACTAGTGAGCAAAAATACACATGAAGAATCTGTTACTGAGCATTTGAACAATCGGGCAGGTTAACTATGTACAAATATATATATAGTCTTTCTCACAACACTGAAATTTAACTGTTGCACCCGTGGTTTTTGTAAACTTTAGAAGTTACATTGGTCACCTCCCTTCTTCATCACCCCAGGTTGCATGAACCTTGAGTTAATTCATTTATCTTTTAATCAGTTCATTTAGTCATTCGTTTAGTTGAAGATGGAGAGAATGAAAATAAAGAATTCCAAAATTTAAACTAGCTCTTATTTTGCCAACAGATGAACATGCTGATGCGTCTGAAGGAGGCGGCAACATCGTCGAGCCCACAGAGCTACGACAGTGACTCCAACAGCAACAGCCACCAGGACGATATTCTGGATTCGTCGCTGGAGTCGACCCTGTGATGCCGTCAAAACACAACACTGGGATCAGCTTTCAGGAGAAACTTTTTAAAAGAAAATGTTCTCGCTCTGAGAACGTCTTGTTGAGAGCATAATTTCATGCCACAAAATCCAGCCACCTTAATTTGGGTGCAGGTAACCCAAATATTTAAAAGAAAAAAAGATAAAAATTAAATTTCAGAAAATGGGCAACAAAGGTTTCTACTGCACTGCGCTGTTTTTGTCTTTGTTTTTTGTTTTTTTTGTTTCACCGCTGTGGCCCGTGGCTCCTGTCAGGAGCCTGACATCTACTTCAGACAGACAGAATAAAAGCACACAGCCTGTCACTATTAGTGAGGCATCTTTATTACCATCATCATTCAGCCATCAGCGTAAACAAACGCCAGCCAGGAGGCCTCCATCCTTCTCAGAGTCACAGCATCAGCTCCAGCTCATTGGGCTGAGATGTTCCTGGTCCTGCCTGGCCACAGTGAGACTGTGCCGCCTGCAGATGGCAATGTAGGCCCATGTCTCTGGAGGATCAGTGAGCCTGAGCTACTAGCTGCTGAGGGCACAGATGAGGCTGCTGCGATTTGGATGGATGGATGGAGGGATGGATAGATAAACAGCCAACCAAGTCCTGCTTCTCCTCCTCTACAGCTGATGTTGCATGTGTGACTGCTGGAGGAGACACTGAGCCAAAGTGAATGTTAAGTCCTGCAGAGTTCCTACTCTGTCGCTTCACAAAACTCCTCGGAAAGATCATCAGTTAAAAATATTGTACTACTAAATACTACAGTAATAGCCATAAAGAAGACAAGTATCCACAAAAAATAAATAAGAGAGCACCAATAAGGGGCGACCGCATGGTTGTAGTGCTGTAGACAGGCAGGTCCCTGGTACGACTTTGCTGCATGTCATTCCCATCCTCTCAGACACATTTCCTGTTAAAACACAATATCCTATAAACAAACACAAAAAATCTCATAAAGAAAAGAGAGCATGAATAAAAAAATAGTTCCTGTCAGACACATGTTTTTGAGTTAAATGTCTGCGTTCAGATCCTTAATGGATTAAACTGAGGAGCTGGTGTGTTTATATGAAGGAATCCACCGTTACAAACACTGAGAACAGTCAAACTCCATGGAAAAAGACCTCCAAACTAAGGGGACAAGCAAGAGTTTCAGATTAACCAAAAGAATCTCGCCACCATCCTGCTGACATGTTTTTCTTCTGGTGTTAACACATCACACAGCATCATGGTCCCCAGCGGTTTCACCCTGCCTCAGTTCCAGGAAGCAGAAGAACATAGTGAAGGCACATGTTTTCTCAGCCAAAAGCCAAATTGTAAACATGGACCGCAGACACACCTGGAAATATAAGGCTTATAAGTTTACAAAGCAAAGCAAGAACAAAATCTGCTTCACAAAATCCCTCTAAAGAACCGGTTCTCACAGAAACTATCAGGAAGAAATGGTGCTGACTGAGAAATTAACATTCACCGTGGCTCAAATTCTCAATTTAACTTTAGCTGTGTTTGAGATAATGTCTCTCTATGTTGTATGTTTCTGTGTAATTTCACAAATAACGCCTCAACCACGTCTAAGTTCTTGCTTTAAGCCCCTCATAGTCCTTTGAGATCTCCATGCACACTGGCCCAGGCAGGCTGTTGTAGCACAAACCTCTTCAGGTGCTGGACTGTACTTTTAACAAACAATGCCTTACTCTTTTCGAACAGACTATGTGCATTAGCTGATTCTTTATTTGTCTAAATGGCTGTAAACCTAACAGGGCTCCGCGTCAACTCCCCCAACCCCCCTTGAGCCCACCTGGTTGTCGAGGAGCGGTGTTGACCTCACATCATATCAAACGCCACTGGCTGCGGGATTGAAGAGACGTGAATGAGACAGTACTTTGGGTTGTTGTTTTCTTGTTTTTGTTTTTTCTTTTGTTTTGTTTTTTTTAAATTAAGTTGTGTGCATGTATGACCCAGTGCTGAGACGCTGGTGTAAATATTTGGACCACTAGCAGGAAAGGAAAACGTATAGATGTGTTATGGTGCTCGAAATCAGGAGCGTTTGCAGGTTGATCGGGTGAAGGAAGTTTAAGAAGACGTGTTGATTTTATACCTCATCCCCATCCTTCAGCCATGCTTTCGCCACGCTTGTTGTCTGTTCTGATTATGTGATTTGTGATGAACAAAACTGTCATAACAAACATGTCAAACTCATTAAGTGAAAAGTTGTGTATATGCTGCTTTGTTTATAGTGATATAATTAATCGAAGGTTAAAAGGTATAAAGGTACTTTTGGTTGAATGATAATGTAAAACAGTTTTAACATCACTTCTATGGCTTAAAAAATAAAGTTATTGTGCTTTTTTTTTTCTTTGATGTTAACCTCCCAGCCTGCCTTCTGGGAAGGGCAGGCAGGCGCTTAAAGGCGCGGCTTCCATCACTTTCAGTGTTTATGTCACCGATGCTATGCAACATTAATTCTGATCTACACATGGAAGCCAAAAGCTCAACCTATGTTTGCCCGCCCTCCCTCCCCCGAGCAGATTTCAGCACTGCTGAGACCTGAAGCATGGAGCCAGAGTTGTGGCAAACGTCCCTCGTCCACGTGTGTGTGTGATTCTTCGAGGCTGCGCTGCTGCAGCACAGAGGCTGACTCTGTTTGTCCTGTGAATGGATGCTGTTGAAGCATTTGACCAGTCTGTCTGTTTATTACTCACAAACTCAATGAATGTTTAGCCTTCTTTGCTATGTACATTTTTTATATGTAACATAACTGTGTAAATAGTTGGTTATCTCGCAGCATTTTGATGACTTTTTTCTAGCTGATTTGTTACAGTTACTTGAAAAGGAGTATTTTGTGTAGAGTCTCTTTACTTCAGAGCAGATCGATGCTGTCTGTCATCACTGCTCTGTCCAGGGCTCGGAGAATTAAATCTGATATCACTGTACTAGTCTTAAGTTATTGTGATTCAATAAAATTAATGATTATTTATGATTTAATTTGGTGAAACTGTTCCCTTTTTTTTTGTTCACAACACAAACACATCCCTTGAAATTGTTTACAATTTTATTTGGTGTTTATACAAAAAATGTGAAATAAACATATATACAGCACATAATACAACATACTTATTAAACAGATTCATATAAATTATTAACGAAATAGCTACATTTTTCAATAAACAACTCTATTCAAGGTCAAGGCAAAAGTAACTCAATATTCTTGGCATAAAATTTCCATACAAAATTGTACAAAATACTGTACAATTGAACAAAGCTGTGCAAAACAGCAAAATGTATCTCAGAAGCAGATCCTGATGAAGCAACAAACTGAAGTGAAACTTTCTTTTTTTTTAACAATGACATTTATGGGGTTTTTTCTTACAAATCTGATCACAGTCTCAACACAGGTTATATCTCTATATTGGCCTTTTTTTTAATAATAATAAATTAAGATACTGTTATTTCTTCTTCATCTGACTCTGAGAAGTCCGAGTGCTTACTGGAGAGAGAAGGAGAGGAGATGCTGGACCCTGCCGACCTCACCCTCTCTCTTCTGAACTCTTCCTCCTCCTCCTCCTCTTCATCGTCCTCGGCTGAGGACTTCTTGCCCACGTCGCTGAGGTCCGGGTGCGGGTTGGCTTTGGTGGGCAGCGTCTGCTCGCGGCAGCCGCCGGACGACAGCAGCTCTCGCTCCTTGGAGTTTCTCCACTTCATCCGCCGGTTCTGAAACCAGATTTTCACCTGCGGACAGGAACAAGCGGTGAGTGAGCGAGTTCTGCGCCAGGCGCGGGGGAATGCGCAACAGTGTGTGTTAATGCGCAAATTGCGCACGGCGTACGAAACATTTTACAATGTCAAATGTACAATGTACAATTTAAAAAGCCACGTGCGCGTTCATATGGGCAGTTTACCTGTGAGTCCTTGAGGCCCAGCTTGGAGGCCAGTTTCTTCCTGTCGGGTTTGCTGATGTATTTCTGTTTCTGGAACATTTTCTCCAAGGCCTTGCGCTGTACGTCGGAGAACACCGCCCTCCGCAGCATCCCTCTCCGGGGTTTCCCTCTGGCGGCCAGGGGCCACGAAAAAGTCCCGGGTATGGGAACAACGGACGAGGATGCTGCAACACAGACAGAGAAGAAACAGGAAGCTGTAACTTCTCACAAAAACAAGTCTGTTCACAGGGAAGAATTCATCCTTGAGCTACTTTAGCTCAGCTGGTTCTACTTTAGAAATCTAACCCTAAAAGCACTGAGGCATCAGAGAGGCTCTATATGACTATAATGATTTCTCTGTAAGGCCATACTTTTATTATTGGAAGTTTTCCCCCCATGGGACTGTGCAATACGTCTCTGTTTTGAGTGAAATGGCACGAGGTGACTAATTAGCACATTGGCCGGTCCCCAACCGCATTGGTATGGTAAAGAGGTAGCATTTCCTTTAAGGAACCCTGTGAGGGCGGATAGAGGAGTTAATAAACCGTGAACGGTAATTGTGTAGTAATGAACTAACGCAGAAAAGACTCTGGACAGGCGGCGAAGGCCATATATTATCGCAACAAAGGGAGATTTACACTTTCAAACTAAACACAACTGCATACCAGAATACTGATGCCCGCAGGGGGGGAGTGAAGAGTGGAGGGGAATGGGGCATTTTTTTTTCCTTCATGCCCTCAAATCATTTTCATTAAATGAACACGAAAAGCTATTCAAGACGCTGGAGTTGTTTTGTTGAGGCATTCAGCTGAGCCCATGAAAAGACTCCATCTCCATTATGGTTTGTCTGAATGAAAGCAGGGACTAGCGACTTTATAGACTTTTCTAAGAGATTATTCTTTATCTCACCTCGTTGATTGGCCCGGGTGGAGAATAGAGGACCGTTTAGGGCACAGAGAGAGTGGGGACTGGAGGTCAGTGGTAACCTATCCTATGGGCCGTGCAGCATGCAGGGGGAAACTTTTGGTTTGAATTTACTTTCATAAATTCGCTTTAGGCAGAAATCCCACTGCGCAAAGCAGGTTTCCTCTCTGCACAGTGCCGACTGGGCTTCCTCCTGACTGTAGCTGCCCTGTGGCCGCGGCACAGTCGGGAACAACGACGCGCTATGTGGTCTTGTGAGAATATTGAAAACTCTCAATAGCGCCTAATAGGGAAATTAGTGCATGACTGGTTCACGCCTTTGGCCCGCCTGGTAAAAGTCACTCTCCGGGGTGTGTGGGTGGTTCGCCCGGTGGGAGCTGGCCAAATTGGTCACGGTGCTGAAGGCTTTGTTGCCCGCCACAGCGGCCCAGTGGCCCCCCGGGCGCTGTGGGAAAACGTGGGCCGGGAAAATGCCACAACGCCCCCCAATGGGAAGGAGGGGGGGACTATAACTCGCCACCCCGCCTCAAATTTAGACCGTGACGATTTGGGATAATTGGTTAATTAGGGGGTGGGTGGGTGGGTCCGGCCAGGGGCCAGATCCAGCGCTCCCCATTAATAAGACAGTGATTTCTTCTTTTCTGGCCGTTTGGCACTTTTCTGCTTCTATTTCGGGTAAAATATATGACAGGAGTTCAAAGTGTTTTACATTTAAATGCAATTAGTTCAGACAGAATTCTAAAGGCTAGAGAGAGATGAATCTATGAAGGCGAAGTGCGTAAAAGTTGCGCCTACCTGGTAAATAAGGCGTCCTGAATATAGGGTGAAAGGTTCCGTCAAAGCAGGGGAAGGGGAAGGTCTTGGAGTGCAGGCTTTGGACTGTAGGGGGGGATGACGCTGTGGAGGAACATCACACATGTTAACATCATTCTTCACTGAGAAACACTCATCTAGAGAAACACTTGGCCGAGGGTGGAGACGCAGTCTGTCTACTCACCGGTCTTTGGTGAAGGTGCGAGGATGGCGCTCACTCCAAACTTGAGAAAAGTTGGGTCCTTGCTGCTTGGCAGCGACGTTTTTGGCGAGCACGATTCGCGCGTCACCGCGGTCGTGGCCACCGCGCGCTCCGCGGGCGCGCAGCTGAAGGACAAAGTGGAGGTGGGAGTGGGCAGGGAGGCACTCGCTGATGGGGCAGTCCGGTTTATGAAGGTGGCGGGGCGACTTATCCGCAGCAGGTCCTCCACTAGAAAGCTAGAGTGGGTCGGGAAGGCGGACGGCAGGGTCTGATGGAGCGGCAGAGCCGCGGCGGGTCGGTACAGCCCGGGATAGAGGGCAGGAGGCGCGATGACGCTTGGGATCATCATGGTCCCGGGATAAAAACAGTGTGTGAAATCTGAAATACTCCTCGTGTCAGCTGGGAGAGAATCAGTCGTGTGAATGGCTGCTAACTCCTCTGGTTTCCTCACTCTGGGGAGAGGAGTTTTATAGCAGCCTGCCCCCCCGGCCCTCCTCTTAGGGCTGACAGCCTCACAATGGGGCTCAACAAAGTTCTCCACATGGGTCGCTTTCATGCCCTATCCCCCGGGCCGCTGATTGGCCAGAGGACGCAATTTATGATTGCATTAGACTTCATAAGCAAGAAACACACAATGTACCGACCACAAAGGGGGCTCAGTCATCAATTTTGCATGTTGACCACTTTCCTTTCAGTTTGTTTTGTTTGGCGGAGGCAAGCGGCCTAATTAAAGAGCAATCTTTGCAGATTCATTCATTATTGGGGACTTTTAATGAGCACTATAAGAAAGATACTTTATTCTTTTCCATTCACTGTGTCCTTCTGTTATGCAGGAAATAAAAATATACTCCTTAAAAATGCTAAATTATTCTTTTATTCTATTTTCAGAGCCAAAAAATAAACATAGCTACAGGTGCATAAAGCTAAGCTTTTTAAGCTTTAAACGATCTAATACTATTAACAGAACAACTGAGTGGCCTGTGTTTATTGTTAAATCTACATTTTCTACGTTAGGTGCAGATGCCATGCGCAGCATCTCAAATGTAAATCAGTTTTAGGGTTTCATAGGATTCTCAACACTCAATCTGGCCCTCGTCATGGAATAATGTCTTAAACGGATTTCTGCTATCAAAACGCTTTAACAGATGTGTTAAATATCACTCTTTTTGCACAGGCTTCATTCAGTGCGCAGAGCCGCGGCACAGAGCGCACAGGAGAAGTGTGCGGCCTGCGCCGTGCGCTCATGATCCTGTTAACCATGAACTAACTGTCACCCTCAGCTGCGGAGGAGGCGCCCCTCGGCCTTTCTCTCCTTCTCTCTGTCGGCTTCAAAAAAAAGCCCAGTGGAATAAAAAAAGCTTTATTTCTAAAGACGGTTTTGTTCTGCTATTTTAACCGGCTGAATAAAAGTGCATCTGTGATTTGATTTAAAACGCATTCATATGAGCGGACACTGAGACCCCATATAAAACTCTTATTAAAGCGACTTGGAGCCTGATAGTCGTGTTCTGTCAGCTTTGCCCCTGAAAACCAGTTAAAGCAGAGTAATCAGGCGAAAATGCATCGCAGACCCAAAGAGGAGGGAAAAAATGCATAATTGTTGCCAGTTTGAAACCCAATTAAAATAAAACCGTTTGATATATTTTGAAAATCAGCCAAGAAACGAAAAAAAAACATTTAGAAATTATTTAATTTTATTAATCTTAATTTTAATTTTTATACGGTTTCGTTTAGTTATTTTTTTCATTCGTGCCTTTCATTGTCATAGATCATAGATATGTCATAGATCTGAACATAATATTATTGGCCTACAAAATACAAAATATGTCTATAATCTTTTTTTTTTTTTTTTATTCAAGGAAAAAAGCTATAAAATCCCTGCAGAAAGTGTTTTTGCACGCTACCGGGCCCGTGCATAATTATTTAATGCTGTAATTTCTATTCGTAATTTTTCAAATTAATTTTAATAACAAACAAATAAATAAAGCTTTATTTTTTGCTCACAAACACGGTTCTGAAGTTGTTCACCCTGTCACACAAGTCAATAAAAAAAACACAAAGAAGAAAAGTTCTGCGTTAATTGCACACAAGTTAAGTTTTTTTAAGACCAGTTTAAAACTCGGCACCGGGATTGAACACGAGTCCCAGTGACTCTTCTGCCTGAAGTAACCCAGCGGGTCAGTTTGCATCGTTTGGCATCAGCTCAAATGATGATAAGTAGTTCAACATTAATCTAATATAAACCGGCCACAATCCGATAATTAAAAGGGAACGCCTCCGTGAAATGATCCTTTGCAGAGAGTCGGGTCTTATCAGAGGTGCGTCTGCTTTATGAGCGCAGGACGCACAAACAGGCGTTAACACAGCGCTGCGCCACCGCAGCTACACCTCCAATAAGTAACGAGACCTTCAATGCTTTTTTATGAGCCCATATTCCTTTACTTGGCTGCCCGAAATCCCCCTTTTGTGAGCGGTAAGCAGATGGTTAGCAGGAAGCATAGGCTGCTCTGGCTGACCGAGACTAATTTCTACGAGCTTTGCAAGCTTGCCACGTCCCCGCTCCTTTACCAGGCCGAGTAAAAACAGCTGGCTGCGGCTGAATTAAAGCCATTAAAAGCACATCTCTGAAATATTACCAACCAACGGCAGCCCCTCCCTCGTTTAGAGCCCACCGAGGTCCCATCACTGTAGCATGATTATCCTGCAGGGATTCAACATCTCAAGTTAAAATGCACATGGCATTTTATAGTGGCCTTTTCCCAGCCTCTCTATCACCACGTCTAATGTTGTATACGTTCATTACAGATTAGACTGTGTCATTGGAGGGCCTTGCATATGTTAGTTCACACTTGTGGGTAACGCTTAATTAATACGGTTTTATAGGTTTCGTTTTATTTATAATTATAATAATATTCAATGTGGTATATTTGTTATATTCATAATCTGTTCATGGCAGGCCAGTATCCCTTTAGGGATTAACCTACTGATGTTAATCACGTACGATGTCCTTATAATATCCCTACAGGCAATAGGATTATTCATACTAGTGTGTAGATACTGGAATATTAAGTCAATTTAAGGTTATGCAGTTATATTGTGCACAGTGGGCTATAGGCTATTTATTATGCAATATTAAAGAGTTGTACTTTTTCCGACAGGGCCATGCCAGTTTACTAAATAGATGAACTTAACCATTGTCTTGAGCCTCTTTCTGCTTCGTTAAGTGAAAGGGGCTGAGTAAATATGTTACCCATGCATGAGAGGCTCTCTATGGGCCGCCCCATTGTGCCGCGGGTCCGACAGGTGGTTAACTGTTTATTATTCCCTCATTATTTATCGGTGACGTGGCCGCACCGAGGAGAGGGAACTCCCCATCTTTTCACTTGACCCAGGA
This sequence comes from Rachycentron canadum, assembly GCA_038496675.1. Classification (NCBI taxonomy): domain Eukaryota; kingdom Metazoa; phylum Chordata; class Actinopteri; order Carangiformes; family Rachycentridae; genus Rachycentron; species Rachycentron canadum. Next base: position 21,130,411 of record CM076648.1, on the reverse strand, counting down.
TGAACAGATTGTGCTGACTGGTTGCAGCCTCGTATATGACACCGGTCACCAGTCCATCCATCTCAGCCGCGCAAGCCTTTCAGCCTGCATCCAACTCCAGCAGGGTTTGGTACATGAGAGGCTTTATTTCCTGATCAATTAGCCTTTTTCTGTAGCAAACACAGGTAATATGTTTTCAGGTATCACAACACCTTTCCAGCAGTTTGTGAATTTGGCTATTACATGTTATTCACTTATAAATAATAGACAGCTATAGATCAAATTTAGACTCACTAATATAAGTTTCTAATAACATCAAAATTATATTGTAACAATATTACTAACAGGACTATATAGATGTTTTATAGAGATTCTTTAACAATGATGAAAAATAATTTGAACTGGTTTTAGGTATTTATACTGTACTTGAATATTTACATTTAATGATATTTAATATTTCATTATATTTGAAAACTGTGCTCATTACATTACAGATTCAGATCTTGCCAATAAAAATTATGCAGTGTTGTGTATTAAACTACTGAATGATATAGTATTGGCTCAACCTCAACCAGCTGCTTGGATAGTAAAACATCTTTTATAGGCTGATAGATAAAATAACACTGACCTTAATAAACCATAACTTTTTCTTTAGATTTTCTAAGTACTCTGGCTAATATTCCCACTTTTGAGCATACTTTTATATAGTAAAATACATTTGAATTCTGAGTCATGAACTATTTCCCACTGTGGTATATATTTTACAGAAGACTTCTTGAGCCCATGGTGCCTCTAAACGTGACCATTTGTGCAGGTTTTGAATGAAGCTGCAGTGAATCCTCGCTCCTGCCATGTGAAGTTAACCAAACATCTATTTCAGCGGATTCAGTTTGTGTCCGGGCTTCACCTCAGCAACGGCTCCCACTTGGGGTGTTTTGGCCGCGGCTTCACCTCAGCTCACCGGTGGCTCTGAAGGTCCCTGCAGCATCTGGCACAGGCGGCGCAAAAGCCCTGCTCAACACTGAGCGAATTAGCAATGCCACAAGATTCAGAGGAGCAGTGACAAGCATTAAATCGATATTAACTTTGTATTAAACATGGGCCCCTCCCTCTTCCCCAAATGGACTGGAGCCATATAAGCGCACAAAGCGCTCTATATGAACTCTGGCTGCACCTGTTCCCTCTCTCTTGGTCATGGGAGTTCAACTTCTTAGATTCACCCCAGGCTCTTTTTTCATCTGCCTCACCCCACACTGAATTCTTTCAGTTGGGCTTTTGTCATCATTTTTGATCTCCTCCTCACCCCCCACGTTTGCTCATCAAATCACATCATTAAGCTCATGCATTTCACATTTACATTTTCATTAAATGCCCAATCTGTAACACACAAGTTCCTCCTTCAACCACAGAAAGTTTCTGTGCCGGCCTGCTCTGTCTGGTCCAGACCAGGACACTTGCCTCTCTCCTTTTTGCTGCTCCTTTATTAGCAGTTGTCAGTATGGATGTCGAGTGGTGTCCTAATCCTCTTAAAGCGCATGTTGGTACAGTTTGCATATCATTTTCTCATCTTGGAGAAAGGCCACAACCCTTTCTATTCACAGGGATTCCCTGTCCTCTTTCAGTTCAGCCACAGCCAAGAGCATTAGCATAATCTGACAACCAATACCATTGTCCGTGACCTTGTATGCAAAGTTAATTGCTCATTAATACCAGACAAAACAGAGGGGAGCAGAGGAAGCACAGTAGTCCTCTAAATCCTTGTTTTAGAAGGTACAGGCAGGCAGGTGGAACATCCTCCACTGGCTCATTAAACTCTATCTGAAATTATTAGAATTTATTCCAAATCAAAATATTTTAATTCTGCTTTTTGACAAAAGCACCTGGTGCTCAAAAATACACACAATCAGGTGCCATGTGTAAGTAGTAGTTGTTTAACCAATCTCTGAGTTTTAACAATAATCTAGCAGTGATATTGTAGTCCACACACACACAAACACACACACACACACACACACACACACACACACACACACACACACACACACACACACAAAGACCTGCACACACTCCCTCAAAAGTATATACAATTTGTCACAGCAGCTCAGCGTTAATCAATTGCAAATGTATCTCTCTGCAAGTTTAATCTCATCTCTACATTAGTTTCACGGATGCGGGGCGATTTGCAATGGGGGCCTCCACTCCAACCCCCCCGAGCACCTGGCAGTCTTATCTGGTAGCGTCATGTAAACACCCACTGCTTCAACGGGTGCCCCGTCTGAGGACCCAAGCGTCAGTGCGCAGCACGGAAAAGAAGGCCAGGCTGTGTGGTTGTCAACACCAGTTTAGCTTAGGAGTCCCATTGTGACGTTGGAGGTGACTCTCCTGGTCAGGCCAACCTGCAGCACTTGTTTGATATAGATATAGCTGCTAATATGTGATTATTATAGAATGAACAGAGCCTAGACGGAGTTCAGAGGGCCACCACATGCAGCTGTATAATGCTGTCTTTGTGCTCCACAGAGCAGCACAGCTGGCAGTGACAAGCCTGAGCTAGACAAAAAAAATGTAATAAAATGCTTGTTTTCAAATTTTTTTCAGTAACATGCTGCATAAGTGATTATGAAGATGATGTGTTTGTTTTAGTAGTGCACAGTTAAAGACACGTCCTTTAAAACAAGACATAAAAAGTTTTACTTCAATAATTTTCAATGTTTCCAATAAAGTTTTACTCGGGCTACTTTGCTATTTGAAGGCTCTGGACTGGAGTTTTGTTGTTTACTGGGACTGGAGGCTTGAAGAAGTGTGTGTGTGTGAGCGTGTGTGGGAGGGGTGGTTGTGCAGGGCAGTTGAAGAAGAAGAAGGTATGAATGGGGAAAGAAGGGGCTTGGGTGGAGGAGGGGATGCTTGACGGACTTCACTGCCTGTTGGCCCTGCAGCATTGATGCCGTGTTGGCCATATAATCGGATTGCCAGTGGGTGAAAGTGAGCCTGGGTGCTTATGTCAGTTTGCGTCTCGTCAAGCTGAATAATACGCATGGCCAGGGAGTGAAGCGGACGCTTGCCATTGAGGGCTCTCAGTACTTGTGGCTAAGCATTTCTAAAAGAGAGAAAAAGGCTCATTGGATTCATATATAATTCTCACTCAAGCGTTTTGATGCATTTGCATAACAGGAGGAAACCAGTGATCTTTTCAGTGCTGCTGCTGCTCCTGCTGCACAAGTGTGTGTTTGCATGTGCCACTGTGTGTGTGTGTGTGTGTGTGTGTGTGTGTGTATTTGGAAGGGCCCTAGCTGAGTCCTGCATAAACAAGGCTGGACCTGGTTCTTGCACTTGGCCTCTCATGATTAATCGAAGATCAACAACAAAACGACAGAACATTTAGCTTTTTCCACTCATCTTCTTTCACATTGAGGAAAAAAAAAGCAGAGCGGGGAGCAAGAGTTCAGTGTTAATGTTGTAATGAATGAACATGACTGAAAGAAAACACTGCTGACCTTCAGATGCTGAGGATTTCATTTGAAAAGTTTCAAGGAGAGTTGGAAGTGGGGGCCTTTTCAGATGCTGCGTTAAACCAGTGTTCTGTTGCCACATCAGCCAAGTCTCCTGTTAAATCTGGCCCTCGGGGGAAATTACTGATATGACCTTTAAAACATCACAGAGTGGGTGCATTTTATGATGCTACAAAACTAACTGTTTTATATATTCGATGAATCTGCTTCTCTCAACCTGAATACCCTTCTCATAGCTTATACCCCACTATCATGTTGAACCTGTGCAGTGCAGCCATAAACTATTAAGACAACACATTTTTAATTGTTTTATCCCTGGTCCACCGCTCAGTGACAACTATGTGAAAATGCTGACTCTATGCTTTACTTGGAAGGAGTTAACATTGATGTCAAATCACCAGATTATCAATTATGACTGATAGAAAATTCATTGACACCAAATTATTTAGTCAAAATACAAAAAAAAATGATATTGCTTCAGCCTCTTAAATGTAAGGATTTGTTGCCTCTCTGCGTTAGTTTATTGTAAATTGAATGTTTTTTGTTGTTGGTTGGACTAAACAAGCAATTTTAAAATATTGCATTAGGTTCTGGCTGAAAAAAAAAAATCGGTAGATAAACTGAAAATAAAATAGCAATTAGTTGCAGCCCTAGGTGAGAGTCACCATTCATTTTATATTACATGCCCTGCAGCACAGGGCCAAAACAAAGAAAATGTGCATGTCTCCTAGATGCAGGATAACGCTGTGATGGTTTGAAACATCTGTGGGCCTCAGTGTGAGGAGGCCGTTTGCTGGTGGCCAGCAGCAGAGGCCGATAAGGCCAACACAGTTCTCTTCAACCCGGATGTGGACCATCAGCCGGTCCATTTACCCTGTTGAAACTTTGTGAGGCATGATGACCATCAGGACGGTCAGGGTCTTTACTCATACAGGCAGCAGTAATGTGGTCTGACTGACTTTCCACACAGCAGACCCCACAAGTCTGATTCCTGGAGCAGTCAAAGTCCTGCATCTCAAAGTCACATACAACCATTTAGAGCCACTGCCTGTGCTGGTTCTCTGTCTCAGTGTGGCCTGTAACTGATCCCATCATTGCATTATGGGGGATCCAATAGACCCTAGGTGAGGTGACCTCTGATCCACCAGGTCTTTAAGTCCCCCCTCTGCTTGTCAGTTCTCCCAACCATCAGCAGTCTATCCCTTTCACTGTCTCCTGCAGCCCATTTTTCCCCTTTCTTCTTCTTCACGCCTCATCTCTCTTCAGGTTTAGCAGCCATGTTGAACTCAGAGCCGATTCAGCTTAATGAGCGAGAAATGAGCCAGTTTATCCAAATCTGAGACTCAGTGAGACACAGGACTACTCTCATTTTCTCCCAGTTATCAGCTGAGTGAACAAAGAGACACCAGGATTGTATTTGGCCTCTTATAACAAACTCTTGACCAGGATGTGGGGTTAAGCCAGTCCACCAGAATAAACATGGAAGAGAAACTTTACAGACGACTGCTGCAAATCTGGAAATCTTGTTCGATTCTCCATATCTTTTCCATTCTTCTTCTATTCCAGATTATTGAAAGCTCCAGCAGGGTTGATCTCAGAGTACTTTTCATCTTATCTTTAGCTGGAGAGTCTTCGTAGAGACCTCTTGTACTTGTACAAAAGCAAAATGGAGCAGGCGGGGGAAGGGTCACCTATTGCAGAATGACCTCTGCTCTGCCAGGCCAAATGATAAGACACTTAAGGTCAAGGGGAGCACAATGGCCTAAGACAGAGTCCACTCCAAAGACAACAAGCTGCAGAGCTGGAATTTCAAACTTTCACTTGCCTTCAGAAAAATCACTTGAGGTAAAGCTTTGAAAGGAGATGTCACCCTTTCATTTGGTAAAATATGAGCCGGGTCAAGGATGGAAGGAGCCTGATGACCTCATACACCTTGCCTTCTATGTGGAGAATATGGAAGATGTAAAAACTTGAGAGTAGCCTATTGTTTGCCGTGCCACACACAGAGAAAAGACTTTTTGGTTCCAGTTGTTTTACAGCCTAGTTTTCATGGGATAGTGTTTGATTCCAGCTATTATTGCCGTGGTTTTCCTTGAATGTTTTCCCATCATCTTGCCTTTGTGTCCACAGTTTAATGGATCTTTACAGTCTTTTCTCTGAGGCTGATACAGTAGGACAAGCGGAGACTAATTGATCAAGGGAGAAGCAAATATCAGAGTCACAGTCTGGGAGTCAAACCTCATTAGCTTTACGACGTGTGTCCAACCAGCGCAGCCTGGCCAGATCTCTGACAATCTCCAAGATCGCAGCAGATGGATGGGAAATTATAGCTACCATTTGTTGTCAGAGGCAGACACATAGTTTTACTCATGCATCTCCTTGAAGTAAATCCACAGCAATCATTCATGCAATCTGAGAAACTGAGTTTTCTGCACATTTACTGAAAAATATGTCATTATTTGTAAATGATTACTGTTTGCAGCTTGTGAGGAATGGTCTGTGAAAGGAGACAAGGATAGGATGACAAGCAGGCGATCACGGTATAATGAAAGATTTACAGAATAATAACACATATGTTCCAATTTTACACCACTCATTGAACTGGGACAATATTTCAAGGATTAGAGATGACAGGCCATGATAGGCTGAGTCCAGGGATCACAGCCGCATTGACATGCAAAGAGACAACACACACGCAAACACTTTGAAGTAAATGTTTTTACTCCTCTTTCATATGAAAATTAATTTTTAATGACTGGCAAGCACAAAAATGTTGATCCCAATCAGCTGCTTCCCTCCAAAAACTCAGGAGTTAGGCGGCGGTAATGGCAGCAATGGTGCAGAGAAACTAATTAATAAAAGCACTATCAATTCATTCGCTATTGCAACATCTGACAAAGAGATCAGAATGAAGAGGGCATGAGAGCAAGAGACAGTTGGCAAAGGTTGCCAGTTGAGAAAGCTCTATTCAGTCCCCCTGAGGCCCTTCATACTCACAGAGGAGATGACAAAGAACACCAGTTAATTAGCAAGAAGTAGCATCTCAAGGAGGATTGTGAAGAAAACCTCCATTCACTCCCTGTGCTTACCTTTCACTTATGAGAGAGACTGAAGGGTTGGAGAGACGGAGAGGGGGAGTGAGCAGAGAGCAGGCTAAGCTCGGACTGAGAGCCTGGCTGCCTGCATGGGGCTGCCTTGCTTGATTTAATTTGGACAGTCATTCCTTTAATTTGCAAGGTCATTGTATCTAACGAGGAGTTTCTATTGAGGCCAGCGAACAAGTGAAAGCCTACAAGTGCAAGTCAACGATGCCCCCCTTCTGTCTGCTGGATGAGACGCGGCCGTGGAGGAGGAGAGAAGATGAGAAGAGAAGAATAAAGCAGAGAAGGGGGATTTGGAGAGAGGATGAAGTTTTAATTAAGGCACTTCTCCATTTCTAAGCAGACTAATTTAGCCATAGTTCTTCACAAGTGTATGAGACGATTGAAACAGAGGTGAGGGAGAGGGCTGGAGGGTACCCTATATTAGATCTATTGTTGAAGAAGATTTTGAAGTGCCTCAATGTGTCATTAAAAAGAAAATAACAGTTGGAGGAAAAAAAGACAACTTATCAGAAGGCATGCTTTCCCTCAAGAAACACAACTTTGATTTGGAAAATTCAACATGACGCCACACAGAGTTTGATTTCAGAATTTAAAAAAAAAAAAAAGCAGGTGAACTGGATGATTTTTTTCTGGTTAAAGCGCAGATTAGAAAAAAATGTAAAGACCTGAGGACTTAGCATTTACAATTGGACCAGGAGCAGAAGGGCAACAGCTTGCAAATAAATCTCTGATGGAGGGAACCTGGTTGGTTTAAATGCTGTTTTTGTTTCACTTGTTTAAATGAAGGCCTGATCAGAGCAAAGAACTCCCCGGGGTCCACAGGCTGAGGTGCAGACAAAGGTAGGCCTGCCTGTGCTAAGGTCCCCGAGGACTGAGGAATATGCAAAGCCCTGCACCTCCACACCGAGGCTGAATTTGAATGGCTTAAACCAGGCTGCACCATAAGGAGGCAACATTCAGTTCCTCTGGCCACTTGGCTTTACATATAGAGGTTAGAAAATGTAAACGTATGACAGTGACTGGGAAGTCAAGGTTTTAAGTATGTAAATGTGAGTTTGTGTAGTAACACTGTTGAGAAAGGGGGAAACTAATTAAGAGCCAGGCAAATGAAAATGAATGAACTGTAAAACTTAGGTTTCTTCTTTGCTTTCCCTCACATGTACCCATGAAAGAAAAAGGGAATAAAAAAAAAAAGGGAATGAGGGAGTTGAGTTCATTGCCTGTGACAGACAGTGTCAATCAAACTGCTGTGTGGAAAGCCTCACCGCCCAGGTCTTTGAGGGTACATTGACTCTCTGTTCATCTTCACTGCACAGTTCTGAGAGACTACTAAATGGTAGCTGAGCCACATTCAAAATAGCCGTTTGGCTTTTTCCTCTGTTTTAATCTGCAGAACACATTACCCAGCAGATTAACAAATTTCTTTGGCTCTTTATTTCATTTTCTCCATTATCTCTGGAAGCTGCATCGATTCCCCAACAGTCATACATCATCACTATGGAGAGATGCTCCATTACAAGTTATAATCCTGCAGTGAAGTAAATTTCAAAACAAATGCCAGTAAGAATATTCAAGTAGCTGTCTTTTAGACAAAAATTTAAAAAAAAATCTTAAGTAAAAAAAACATATCCCCAATTAAGTGGATTTTTTGCCTGCACTGGTTGAGTAAATTTGAAACTGTCCTGCCACAACTATCAACAGCATCTGTCCCCAAAACCAGCATATGCTAATTTTCAAGTCACCCTCTAGCAAATGTAGGTATTATGACTCTTTTCCATCTGGGCCAAAGGAGGAAGTAGTGTGATACTTCCACAGAGCCAACAGTCAACAAAATGTCTTAAACACGGGAGATCATTGTTCTTTCCCTGTTTCCTACAGTCAACATTGGTTTGACCATATCATAATCACATAGTTCATTAAGATGACAAAGGTACCCTTACTTTTAAGTTGTTTTTAAGTAGTAATGTTAACCCAACCCACAATCTTTCCCTAAATCTAACCAAATCTTAACAGTGCTGACAGATCATAGAACAGACATTTTTCTAATCATGATTTATAACTGTTTTGCAGGGCACAAACAATGATGTCTACTTTAGATCATTCTGACTGTAAAGTCTGAATCTGCAGTGAAACTATCAACTAAAGAAGTCACATAGGATTTTCTATATCATTTTCTGAAATGCACAGTAAAAAAAACAGACCTTCTCCCAACACATAAAGCACCAATACATTAACACTGTGCTCCTGCAGTACTTGGTAACTTAATGTAAATGTATTTAGTAACCTCCCACCTTTGAACTGTTAGGATGAATTAGTCAGCTCATCCTGCTTTGTCGATGACTGTCGGATGGATTCTTCCTGCAGGCAGGAAACTGCTGACAGGAGCCACAACAGTGCTAACTAGGGCCTTTAGAGATGCAGGCTAATGGTTAGCTTGCCGGGATAACATCGCCATTTCAGCATCTGTCTCTTTCATGTGTCAACAGGAAGGAGGACAACTGACATAGGGCAGTGGTTCTGTTTCCTGCTACTGATCAACAGCTGTCAAACTTTAAAGAGGTTCATATCTGTATATAGACAGAAGAATACCACAATATATCATTTATCCGATTTGAGATTTTTGAAACTGAAATTCTTCCTATAAAGTTTAAAAACATGTTCAGAGTTTAATGAACCCTCATGTTTCAATAACTCATTAAGCCCAAATTGCAGCATTGTACCTGGTTGATATAGAAACAATGACCGTCTATTTAATGTTCAGAAGTATGGAAAGGTTAAGAGAAAGACAAAGACTTTATTTTGGATAAGTGTGGAGACTTTTGGGAGGGAGAAAGGTTTGAGGGGTAGTGCTCAAATCCCCGGAAAATTCAAAGTTAGAGTGGAGGGGGTGGATCTGCCAGAGAAGAAGGGTGGGATGGGAGGTGGAGGGTGATGTATGGAAGCGTAAGAGTAAGAGTTTATTCACTGGCGTCTGAGGGAGCCTTTCAGAGCCACTGAGTGACTGTCTATAGCGGGGCAATCAACCATAGGACTAGGAGGCTTTATCTCTAAAATACAACCCCACCTCCACCACCCCGCTCCACCCTTCAAACGCATGCAGACACACACACATACACACAGACACACATACACACACACAAACACACAACTCTCTATTTCCCCCTCTCTCTCTCTCTCTCTCTCTCTCTCTCTCACTCTCTGTCTCTCTCTCTGTCTCTCTCTGGTACCTGTGAGAGCCTCTCATGTGCGACTAAGGGTGCCATTGAGGGAGACAGGAGAGAGAATGGCCCCTGAGGGACAAACAATCCTGAGGAGTCTATCATTCTGTGTGGTGTTGTCTTAGGGCCTGAATAGAGCCACTGTGACCTGCCCACCACCACCTCCTCTCCCCTCCATCTACCCCTCCTATCTGCTGCCAACCACTCCAGCACCACCACCACCACCCAGCATCCCAACTGTCCTGCTAGAAAATGTTCTGTCATCAACTTCTGTTTCACAAATGGGAAATCTCTTTCAGCCAGTTCTGATTTTTAATCACTCAAAATAAATCACTCCTCCTTATGTATTATACAAACAGGAAGTGATGCAAATGTGTGTGCTGAGAGGCCAATCAGAGTGTGATTTAATGACACTGTGGCTAATTTCAAATTTAAGAACTATCACAAAGAGCAATCAATTGATTTTTTTTTTTTTTTAAAGAATTTATGACATTACAGTTGTTGTCCGATTGTCTACAATTAGTTTCTCGTTTTTGAACTTTGAACTAGTTGTCGGTAGTGCTGGAGTAGCTTCAAAATCACTCCATCACAATTATATTTACTCCATTCAATTTACAGCTTTTCATATATTATTTTCCATAGATATGAGGTTGAAACTTTAGAGTTTGTATCAAATAAAAATGCAATGCAAAGGCCTTTTAACTAAGAATTAGCATTTCCTAAAGGCGATTATTTCCACACACAGCACTAAATGACTTTTTGCACGTTTAGAAAATACACTTATATTCATATATTATATTCATTCCTTATATTTAATTATTTGCTACATATTTAATGAATATTCCAACAAATAAAATAGAAATGGAGCATGCATTAAATCCAAATGATCGGTTATATGGGCATACAAATGATCATCTTGATAAAATGAAAAGACTTAAAAAAGACCAAAAACTTAAAGGTCTCATTTATAATCAAGTGAGAGTGCACAGCCAGACAGATATTGATACTGATATTCTGCAAGGCCTTAATCAGTGCAAACACTTTTTAATATTTTTCCTGCAACATCTCTGCCTGGTAACTCTGGTAATGGGAATTATGGAAAATAAACTCATTATGATGATGATGGGGTTAAGATTAACGTTTGCAAATTAAAACACTTGGGTCTGGGAAATATTGCTGTGATGACTTTCCAGAGTGTGAAGTCCTGACTCAGACTAGTATAAAATGCTTTACCTTCTGACCTGTATCAACACACCATCAGAGCCCCTTGTATTTTTTGTTCTAGTATCCCAAGATTATTATTTTGTACGTTTATTACATTTATATTGGACAATTCTGCAGGTTTACATCCAGCAACAATGTTTTCTGGTCCAATGTGGGAAGTAGTGTACACTTTTACATTAGCAAGGTAGAAATCAGGTCATGATATAGAGCTGGAGTTGGTGGGTGGGCGTAAAGAACGTTTGACTTTCATGAAGGAGACTGGAGAGTCCTGTCACAAATTTTTTTTTCTAAATCAACATAATTTTCTGATTTTAATCAATCAACCTTACCTGTAGAAGTCAAAGATCAAAAGTCAGTGTGTTGTTTTCAAAGTGGTTACATGAGTCTGAAGGCAATGACGGAACAACCTATTTTGTTGTGCAGATATGGAGACTTGTTGCTGTCAATACAGCAGTCTCAGTCAATAGCACTTTTGACATCATGCTACTGTGCCAAAAAAGCAGCCATTTTTCTTGGCCCTTGTTTTCATTAAACACACCATTTAAAGCTCTCTTTCATGTTGGACTCAGTGTACCAAAGGTTCTAACTTGGGTCTGACAGAGACCCCTCCATCAAACTCTACTGTGTGGGAAAGGCAGGAGGACCATGACTCATCCAAACATATGGTCCCCTGATTCTCCCTGCCTGATCTCTCTGCAGCATCTGTTGCCAAGTGCACCACACAGACAGACACTGTGACCAACAGCATTGTGTAGATGTGTGTGTTAGTGTAAGTGACACTAGAAGATGAGGCCAGGGGGGCACACAGGGGTACGGGGAGGGCATGGGGCTGGTGGCCAATGAGGTAAGGTGGGGGGTACGAGGGCACCAGAAGGGCGTAAAGAGAAAGGCAGAGAATACAGTCATTACCCACCCAGGGCTATTCCTCTCTGGCCCATTAGCTGCTGGCGGCCGTGACCAATTGGGTTTTGTCGCTCCAAGCAGGGTCATCCAGTGGTGGTCTGGGCCTTTTCTATAATGGACGCTCACTCAGCCGTCCTCACACAAAACTTTTAAGAGGGAAAGAAATTCTCTCCTTGACTCTCTCTCCTCTCCCTCTCACTTTAAAAAGACTCAGTCAGGCAAGAAAGAGAAAGAGTGAAAAGTGATCATGAAAGGAGATTTGTTGCGATGTGAGGCGCGCAGGGAAGTGATCGTTTAGCCACACGTGGGGTGAAGGGACTCCATGGCGGTGGGTCTTGTTAACCCTCTTGACTCGTATGCCAGAAACCAAATCAAATTGTTCCGTGCCTCAAAGTCTGAGGACGTGGTTCCTTGTGGGAAAAGCTCACAACTTCACAACTGGCGGCGTGTGTAATTTTCAAAGTGGCAAGGAGGAATCTGAATAGGCCACAGCAGATTATCCAGTGTGTATGAACACTGATCCTTGAACTCAGACAGTTTAAACAGTGCCGCTTGAAACAGGAAAGGTGTTTCCCTGCATTTCCAGTTTGATTTTGTGTGGTGGCTCAACAGAAACAGGTGTGAGCAAGCTGACAAAGACTGGAGGTTAATCTTAAAAGAAACTGAGAAGTATCCATTTCATTTCACTTTCCCTGAGTGAAATGAAGCTCTCTTTCATGTTGATTTTCTACTACTGAATCATTATCTTGAATTATATAAAGCTTATTTACTATTGTGAAATCAAAACCAAAGAATGATTTAATATTTCTCATGTAGCTGAAATATTCTCAGCTTTATCTTCTTGACTTTTAAAAAAATCTTCAAAATTAACTCAAAACTGTATCATCAAAAACTGTTCATAAAGAGTTGAGGTTTCCATGCAGGGATGTGTACCGCCATGACACATAATTGTGTACACATAAATGCATATTCCATCCAGTATTAGTTGTGTATGTCTGTCTGTGTGTGGGTGTGTTTTTTTGTCCAGTCCAAAGCTGAATAAAAGGCCAGTTAGCCACCTAGCGGGCTACTAATTCTCCATGTCAAATACAATGGCTGCAATTATATGGTAATCAGTGTTGGTGGCTCATACCTTTCTGCTGCTTTCTGTGAGTGTGTGTCTGGCCAAGCTGCTCCTCAGGGAGACGGTTAGTCACGGCTTATTATTGACCCATTAGACACCCGTCCCACTGCCAGAAAGAAACCAGTCGGCTCACAGGCCGCGCTGCATTCACTCAAACAATAACGAGGGGGAGACTGAAAATCAAGTTAATCATTTTGTTATCTCTAGACGAAATGAATCAACTCACCAAACTGTGATCCAGATCGTTATTTTTGAAAAGCACCGTGCCAGTGGTTTTGCATATATTACATTGTAAAAAGCCACTTTACAAACCATGTTACTGTGCTTTTTTTTTTTTTTTTTAACTGTTCCAAACATCCATTTATGTATCCATTGGACATGAATGAGCAAACGCTAAGTTACGCAAACTGCACACATGAAGTTCACCATAATGTAACATAAAGAATTATTGCTATGAGACAACACAGCAGACAATTCAAATAAATAATCACTTAAACTCCAGTGCAGCTTCACTTATGTAACGCAGACAAGTTTTAGACAAGTTTTTTTGCTTAATTTATTTCCATAAAGAAATTACTGAAAACCAATGGTTTCCTCCTACAGAAATAGAACATTTTAAAATGGCAAACTGTGTCACATGCAATAAAAAACAGCAGGTAACACATTAGCACTCACACTGCAAATGCAAAGCAGTAATTTTTCAGCTTTTAATTATTTATTTTAGTGCTTAAAAAGAACTTTTTTGTTACTTTTTGCACTTCTCTTTCACTACAAGTTAAAAAAATAATTATCATTCAATGCACACTCATAATGTGACACAGGCCTGTAAAGATATTCTTTCAAAAACGTGTCCTCTCTTTGTCGCTTCGTCTCTTCGTCACATAATCGACAAAAGTGTTGTTTTGATATAATCCCCCAGATCTGTCAACTCTGAAGCTTGCCCTCTGCCCCCCCCCCCATCCCTCTGCCCCCTCCCACCCCACAACACACCCACATAGACCCCTCTGCCACCTCCTCTCCAGTCCCCACCCCTGCAAAGCAAAGCTCTCTTTGTTAACCTAATGTGCTTTTACCAGTTGCTTTCTGCCAGGGAGACATCTGCTGTGTGCAACCAGTCAATATTGTGAGGACAGTTCAAAGCGGCCAGTTCATTATCTGTGTCAGCTTAACAACCCGAAGGTAGCGGTCTAAGGGACACAAGAAGGAGGAGGAGGAGGTGGGGGGGGGGGTAGAGGAGGAGAGGAGGGGGACACAATGTGTGAGGACACAATGGACTCCTCATTAACCAGTGATTTATCATGATGGGATGCCCAGTTTAACCTTTGCTCCCCCCCTCTGCGCACATACACACACACACACCTCTAGAAAAGGATCCTATTGTTGGAAGAAGTAGTGAGAACTGTGAAAGTGGAGTTGAAAGTAAAATGATATAGTTAAAAAGTCAAATGAAAAGTAAAAGTGAAAGAAAATCTTCCATAGCTGAAGTGTGTCCTTTTTGAGAGTGTGTGAGGATAAAGGCTGGCAAAGACCAAGACCCTCAAACTTCTGTGCTTTTTGACTTTTTTTTTTTAATGGTGAATCTTGTAAAAAAAGAAACTGGTCGCATCTCTTATATGGGTTTTGTCAGTGTTGCCACTTTGATTTCATTATACCCCTCTCTTTCTCTCTGAAAGAGCTGAAAGCTGAGTTCTCCCTTTTCTACCAAGATGTGAGAAAAGCCAGCGCCTCAAAAAGTCAACTTTATTTAACATTACAGACAATCGGTATCACACCGTAAAAAATTAGCCTTGCAACAGACACACCCTCCCTTTCCTAAGTCAGGCTTTATGAAAGTCAAATCTGTTGGTCATGATGATATCATACATGTCAGAAAGGCTCTAAAGATGCTCCATGCATGCATATGCAAGAAGATCATAGTCCATCCTCAGCCACTCTGCCCTCACAGAGGGAGCCTCCTCCTGCACATAAAGGCTGTATAATGAGCGTTTAATGTATGGCTCCTCAAAATGCAAGAGAAAAGAGAATATTCAGCGTGGCCCATGTGGTGGTTTTGTAAAGCTGCTGCACTGAGGAACACACCCCTTTTCACTTTCTCCTTTTCCATCCTTTCCATACCCCCCCCCC
>CM076648.1:21079151-21114849 GCA_038496675.1 Rachycentron canadum | reverse complement strand
CCCCCATCCCTCCCTCCCTTTTTGAATCCATTTGCTTAAATCAATCTCACAGGAGGCGGTCGTGGATAATGTACCAGCCAGGGTTTGTAAACCGTTTTGTTAACAATGCATTTCGAAAAGAAAAGAAAAGAGGAGGAGAGAGATAAAGCGAGACAGAGAAAGTGAGAGAAGGAGAGAGGGAGAAATGGGCAGAAGGGTGCTGAAAGAGGAACAGTTGGGTGGGTGTGGTGCGCTGCACTGTTTCGGACAGGCCCTGTCGACTGGTGACACCCCTGTCCCATCTCCTCCTCCCTCAGCCAAAGCCTGCATCCGCCCAATTCGGTCCAGTCCTCGCTTTAGTCACACCACCTGCCTTCACCATTCTTCACCACACACCCACCCATCCACTGACAGGACCAACAGACGGCATAAACCCCTGTAATGCAGCCTAAATACCCCCCACCCCACCCCACACCTCCCCACATGCACACACATATAAGTATACACATCGACAGTGCTAGTGTTGCCTTTATAGGATTATAGTGATCAATAATGAGCAATGAGAGACCATCATGGTCAATTTCTCGATCATGTCAATATCTTTCTCAGTGGTGACTGAGACATATGCGTCTGCTCTGAATAGGATCATGTAGAGATCACACTAACAGCAGGTTTGTTTTTACCTTTACCATTACCTCACAAAGGAGTGTGAGCACCTTCATAACTGAAAACTCAAAGACAGCTAAACTAATAACAACAAGGCACAACAATTCAGTATGAGTGAGCTGTGAAAGTTTCTCAGACTTCCCAGGATTTACCTTCAACATAAACTGAAGTTAAAGAAGAGAGTTTTCTTTGTTCGTATTTTGTGCTGGTTTTCATTTGTGTCTGTGTGATAGCTGTGATTCATGTTCAGCTGTCTCTTGCAAAAAAAGAAAATACAGTAAGAATGCAGCAACACAGAAATTAGACTTAACACCAATTTATGACCAAATATCTAAAAAAAAAAAAAAAAGGCCAAACATCTGAATATCGGCTAAAAAAAATCAAATGAATTAGTTAGCAACTTAGTTAGCAAAAGAGATGTGTGTTTCTCTAACAGTTGTACCAGTATCAGTTGGTTACTGAGCATCGGCATCACAGGCCTCAGTGCATTGCAGATGAATGTGGATGACACTGCTATGGCACATTTTACATTCAATTCTCAAACAATGTATTTAATAGTATTTAACATTTTAAATATATTCATTTCATGCCTATTTAACCACGGACTAATTTAACATAAAAATCATTTTCATTGAACATAATATAGTATATACTTGTTTGTTTGGTGAGACTATATAAGAAAGGGTTCAACTGCTTCCCTACAAGTTATTAGTGACACATCCTATCAGCAGGGACCTGTTCCTCCATGTTCTCTGTGCTGAGCTACTTTGCTTATCAAAGCCCCTTTTAGCCTGAGGAAGCCTGGGCCAGTTTGACACCATATTCCCGCGGGGCCCTCTCAGATCTCCACCAAAGCACCCATTACTGGATCATAAGCTCCAGAAGCAGGCTGCACTGGACAGGAATCCCCAGTAGAGTCCTGTGAATCAGGCTGATTTGCAGCATAAGTCTCCCTGTGATTGCCCATTAGCCCCTGTCCCAACTGACAGCAGCTAGCAGGGTAGCATGTGTAGCTCTATCCAGCTAGTGTGCATTGCCATTGATGCCTTGCTACCAGTACTTTCCCTAATTGGCTGTGAGGGGTATTAGGAGAGGTCGTAGCTTCAGGGTATTGATAGTGACATCTGATCTGATGTCCACTTAAAATGAAGACAATGTTGAGTCATAGTGTGTTGACAGAAGAGTATTCCTCATGGACACGGCTTAGGATCTGATGATTGATGGGTTATTATAATACAAGATCCCTGTGTCAAGACCATTTTACTCTTGGTTCCTTTTCTTTGATCCACACCACAGTTAAAAATTTGACTTGTTCACATGTTTGAGCTTGGGCCTGAAAACAAACCTCAAAATAAACCAACTGATCCAACAGTATTTCTGGTCTTGATCTTGTCAATGGACACACACATTTCATGATGGTATACCATCTTGAAATTTCACACTGTGTTGGTGAAATGCCTCTCTCTTAGAAATACTAGTATGGCTAGTGTACACATATTTTTCCTTTGAAATTAGATAATAAACAAACACAACCCTCATATGCTGGATTTACATGTCATTTTTTATGACTTGAGCTCGAGCTACAGCTCAGTTGCAGAAACTTGCATTTTCAAGTAATTTGGTGATGTTTTTTCTTGAAGTTCACACACCTGTGTTTAGTTTTTTACTGGCAAAATTAATCAAATGAAGAGAAACTGCAACAAATACATTTGGTGTATTTTTCTTACTATGTGCTCACTATCCCCTTTTATACAGAGATTCAATTAATTTGCCGTTAAGAAGAAAACACAACCCCTGTGCCGTATTTATTTACACAGAACCAAACAAAACTGACACTGCTACCCCAGTGTGTGAGTTTAGATAGACACCATTGTGGAATCAGAGGCGTAACATTTAACACAGCAGCATCAGCATACTGTCTTGCCACACCAGCTCTCCCTTTCACAAAGTCTCAACATAAAGGCGGAACAAGTTTTTCTAGTTTCTTGATTCAGCATTTGATCTGAGACAAATTTGCCACCACTAAACTTTATATTACCTTTTGTTACCTGTCAATCAGATAGCCATGCTTTTTTAGTACCGTAAAATGTTCACTTTCACCCCCAAAGAAGCTGACATGAAATCAATTTCAGCCATGAAGAATTTGAGGTTTTTGACAACCTCTGTAGATAAAATGTGTGTGCGAGTAGAGGGTGAGAAAAGTCGCACAGACGCAGCACTTCAAAATATGTTGAAGTCTAATGTAGTTTAACTTGTAATATGACTGTCTATCGTAGAGTGGCATTATCAGAGCAGCAACAAACATGATTTATCTGTTAGAAACTTTTTAGGTGCACAACACATCCACTCAAAGCCTCTCCAACCACCCACAGTCAGTCAGGACAGCGACAAATGAGCCAAGCTGCTCCCCGTTTGTCTGCATGTGGTCTGCAGATCAGAGAGTGCAGACACTGAGTGTGGTCCATCAACAGCTCTTCCTAATCAACCCCAGAGACCCCAGCCTTTTAGCCGCCAACCCTCAACATGTCTTGCTGTGTTTACACACGCTGATTAGTTTGGTAAGTGTACAGAATGTCCCAAGGATGGTGATCTCTGAATCAATGTGCTCCTCAGTCCCATCCTTTATCTTCTCATCCCTTTGTCACAAAAGCCAGAGATCCTCTTGGAATCGGTGAGAGAAATTAGGGGATCAGAGTCGGCCTACTCCTGAGCAAACAGACTGAGCTAATGGACCGGCCGCCTTCTCCTCCCCTCAAATTATTAGCTGAGCGAGGGAATGTAGCCAGTCCAGTCATAATGTTAATGCTAAAGCTCGCTAATCCCTTATACACACACAGTGGCTTCGCACTTGCCTTGATACACGCACGGCTACTGGGTAATCACTCCACCACCCAGGCAGTGTGAGAGGATGGGAGAGTGCAAGAGCAAAGGAATGAGACTGAAAGTGAACATATGCACATGGCAGGATTCCCAGGGCCCTGGAAAATGTTGTGAGATGTGAATAAAATGCCAAAGAAAGAGTGGTTCAAGCACATGCTCTACAGCTTGAAACTTTTTTTCACAAATGTTTCAATTTGACATAATTGTCCCCAGTTTGTGCATAAAGGTTTCAAACAGATTTTTTGGTTCTGTTTTATAGGTTCCTTTCCTTTACATCTTGATATTTTTCTGAAAAGGATACAGCCATGATGCATTTGTTTCAAAAATGATAACTGAACTCCCACAAAATTAGAGCTTGTAAGTCAGGATTTGGTATCTATAGGGGGAATGGGATGCACACAGGGACTCACAGGTAACCCAATACCTAAAGCATTCAAATCTTCCTCCTCCTCTCCATCAACACTTCAGCCGTGAAGCTTGGTTTTAGGTTGGCAACAGCTGGTTAAAGCAGAATATGCTAATGCCAGTTTTTGGGAGGAGTACTTTGGGCTTATGAGGGATTAGCGCTTGTTGGCCAACCCCGAGTCCCTGCTGAGCGAGCACGCTAATACAGGTGTTAGTAAACTGGCATTAGACTCTAGCTAATTAGCTTTCATTCACCAAGTGATTGTCCGGCCAGCTCTGCCATTTGTAGTGGTGTTTGCTCATCGGCAGGGAGGTCTCTGTGCTGTGGTGGGTCCGTCATGATCCGACATGATCTCCCTTCTTCCCTCTTTAATTCTCCCTGTAGGCCACTGGACTGCAGGACCCATCCAAGAGACTCAACAAGAGCCAGACGCCAAGACAGAAGAAGAGAGCCAGACTCCATTGAGTCAGTGTCTGCGATGAAGCATTTCAAGTACATAAATATGAGAATGCATGATTATGATTTTTCTCAGTTCTGGCCTTTTGTCCGAACTATGCCCACATTTACAAAACAGTCTTGTATCTGATTACCATGTGATGAAACTTTCAAAAGCCAACTTTCAGTCCCACAGACTCCTTTAGTCCAACCGATCACACAGTACAAGATAATTTTGGTTTACTACAATGGTTTTGGCCATTATTCCTCCATCATGATCACACCATACTCAACATGTTCAGTGGTAAATCCACTGCACTTCTATAGTACTTCGCTAGTATGTCAACACTTTTTTTTACACATACAGCACATTCAAGATGTTACATCAGGGAACATTTGGGTGTCAGTGTTGTACACAGGAAGAGCTAAGAATCAGACCGCCAACCTTCCAGTGAGTGGACAACCCACTAAACCTCCTGAACCATGTTCCTAATTAGAGACATCACTACAATGCACACGTGCAGAGCTGAAATAGTTGCAGTAATCTATCAAACACAAGAAAACTATCTGTTACAGCAGATCAAAGCTGAACCAAGAAGCTGCTCTGTAAACTTGCTGCAAATTAAAAACCTGTGTGACTATCTGACTCTACATGTTGCCACATGTCAAATTCAGACATTGGTAGATAACTTAGTGAGTATAAATTAATGGGTATAAAATATAAATCCATGGTATAGGTATATAATTCTCCTTGAACACATCCTTTCTGTTACTGTTGAATGATTTCATTTTAAGCCAGGAATTACCATTGGCCTTAATGAGACAACAAGAAAACGATAAGATACAGTATGTTCGTGGCAAACACAAAAAACTCACTGCACTCAGTATAGTAGATATATGGCAAATATATGCACAATTACATAAAAATAATAAATTATAATTGATAATGAAATTGATGTTAAATGTAACTGTTTTCAGTTCTTATGTTCAATCAGGCAAAATGCTAATTAGTAACTTAGAAATGTGGATGAGATAAATTTGTAAAATTATTATTATTATTATTATTTATATCTTTATATTATTGCCAACAAAAGTCAACATGTAATAACAGTGAATTACTGCCAAGCCGTTGGTTTAACAAGTTAGTAGAGATTTGAGACATTTTTCTGTTATCTTGACATGTGACTTTGGACAGTAAGCTGGTAGAACATGAACGAATATAAAATAATTTTGATAGTTTCTTGTAAATATGGTGACCAGTGACATTTTTTGAGGAAACGAGAAAGGTGTTTGAGACATGATCAGTACATATCAGAGGTAATGTCAAAGGTGCTTGAATGATCATAAGCCTTAAAGGTCGGATAACATTTTTTTACCCATTCACGTGAAAAGGATAATAACTGCAGTTATACGATTTTCTGTACTTTGTCTTCCTGAGAAACAAAGTTGTTGCTCTAGTTTGATTTGATTTTTGATATAAGAGATTATTTATAAGAACTGCTCCATGTTTGTCTGTGTGATGGACATAATGATTAACTGATTATAAATATAGGAGGTGGGCAGGAATTGAGAGATGGGTATTACGTGCCCTGTACTATTGCTGGATGTGGGAAAGAGACTAAAGGTTAGTTGGTTGACATTCCCGAAGCCATTATGCCGGGGATGTCGGCAGTTCAAAGGAGTCATTAAGCTTCACCCGTCCTACAACAAAAGGGAGATTTAAGACAGCAAATAGATCTGAAAGTGAAAACTCAAAGCCAAACACAAATATCTACTAAGAGGCTTTGGTGTATTATGCTATTATTACCGCATACAAGACCATACAGATTTAACTGCCTCAAGTTTAATTTTCTCCTGGGAAAATCTAATCATAACTGCCAATCTGTCCTTTTCATGTTCTTCTACGAGAAATTGATAATTAAATTCAAGTACAGATAACAACTAATTAATACTGACATTTCATTAGCCACAGATGTCTGCAGTAAGATAATACATAACTGAATCAAAGAATACATCAACTAACTAAAGGAAACCTGGACTAATGTTACCATAATTTCCATCCCTGAAAAATTTAGACTCCCATCAATTATTGGATTGACTTTAACAAAGCTGTGCTAATAAAAAGGACTCATGGGCCAATATACATCCACATGACATATCCATGACGAGGGTTTGCAGCTCAGCAGCAGAACAATGGTTGACTTAGTGAGGAAACAACTTTCAGCAGAAATGACTCAATGACATATAAGGGCAAAAAGTGGCTTCAGAGTGAAGTCCAAGATGCCGTGGTCTCAACCAATGCATGTACACAGTGACAGAAGAGAGTTTAATTATAGGCTTGCTGGTCAAAGCACCTGATGAGGTGATGGTCTACAGTTTATCTAAATTTTAAAGTCATGATTTTGTCACTTTTGTCACTCTATTCATTCACTTTTGTGAATGTTCATACACTAGCCTTTAAACACAGGCATAACCTTAATTCAAGGTGGAAAGGTGAGGAGGTAGAATTATAGAAACATAGAACCATCTGATGAGCAATTTGGACAGAATATAAATCCAGTTTAAGCCAGCTGTCATAAATAACCAGAAACACACATGCCCCCAAGCCTCTGTACATACTGTTGACAATTTTAACAATGACTTGGATTGTGCAGTATTGTAAGTCTACATTCTTTGGACTATTCACATGATATTCACGGATCTGTCAATGTGCAAAATAACAGTATTTATTAAGTGCACCTGATCTGGCACCAGCCAGATATCCTTTAAAACATAAGACAGCAGGTGTGTACATGGTACTGTTTAAACAACACAGGGTGCCTGCACACAGTGCAGCATTCAAATACTTGTTAGCACAGATCTTTGCAGGCACAATGATGCAGAAAGTGTCATTTTGGCTTCAGATACCCTATCTGGTTTAAGGAAAGCATTTTTCTGAGGAGTTCACTTACCTCAGAATAATGACATCTGTCAGACACTGGTACAGTACAAGTTTGCTTTGGTGCTGGCAGAGCAAGACTTGAGCTGATCATCATATTCTGCAGTCAAGATAGTTGTAGATAATAAATGAAGGTTACATATTGTAGCTCTTGTAAAACAACTTGAATGCAGAAAACATAAAGCTCTTATTGACCATTGAAGTCATGACAAGAGAAAAATCTTTGAAAACAAGTCATCTCACAAGTTTCTCATATCTGTGCCTTATTATTTATGGCATTTTATTTCAGGCTAGGTTTTACACTGGGTACATCTTTTAATATGTGTTATTTAAGTGCACAGATGAGGGAAACATAAACTAAATGTATGCACATTCAAGCAGAGTAGTTAGCACCAGGTTGGCCAGATGTGCAAGTGTAGTCTTATCTCTACCTGCTGGGAGCTGTCAGGTCCCCCAGACTCTTTTTGAGACCCTCTATTGAAAGACAGTGATAATCTGTTTGCTCCTTTAATGAGCACATTGTTCCTCAGAGGAGGAAAATCAGGTCTCACTGCTGCTTAGCTGCTTCTCTGCTGCAGGAAAAGCTCCTCTCAGCACAAATGATACTCTGCTCCACTGCATTGTTACAGTCTGAGCCTGCAACAAAGCTAAGCCTAAGGAAGACTCTGAACCTCTGTCCTACTGTGGAGTGACTTTATTCTACTGCTTGCTTCAGCTGATCAGAGGATCTGGCTGCTGGTATGGCCATTTGGCCATTTACATTCTGTCTACTGTAGGATATATATGTATAAATCTCCTTCACCAGCGATTTGTTTAATACCTAAAAAGGAACCAGGACTTTTTTGTTGTATATAACTGTAAAACAAAAAAGTTGTATTCTATAAAACGGGTGAAATCTGATTAAAAACAAAAATACAAAAATTTGGTTAATATCTAGTGATAAAAAATATTAGTTTATCTTGTTCTTTCTTTTCAATGTTTATTTAGAGGTTGTTTTCTAAGGGCAAACTTTTTAAACTGCATTTATTAAAAACAGAACAAGGGGAACAAAGAAATTTCACAGCAAGACAAATATCCAGGAACTCAACAAACCTTTCCTGGATAGATTTTCTCTGAAAAATACTCATTTTTCAGAGAAAATCTGCAAAAAAAAAAACCAAATTATTATTATTATTTATTTTAAATTAAGTTTAGATGCCACGTTACTTAATGAATGTTTTAAACATGCTGAGAAAAGTTAATCTTTTTAGGGACAAAATATGTATCCTTTTGGGTGAAATAAATCAAAAGCAACTGCTTTATACTCATAAAAATGGTCAGTAACACAGTTAGTTTATGCACACTGAAAAATTCATGGATCTGTTATGATTTGGAAAATAAAACACATTGCAGATTAATTACCATTGAAATGTATGACAACAAATGGATATCTGAGCAGAGGGTCACAGAAAAGCAAAAGGCATCATCTTGACTATTGTTCACACCAGCTGCATCAGTCGACACAGCAACAAATAATGGCAACAGTCAGCTCTAATGATGTACACTTCTCTCGTGACACACACACATACATACACACACACACCATCATCATAGGTACCATCGAACCCTGCATCTTGATCAGACAGTGCCTCTCTAATTGAGCTAATCCCCACTTCAGGATCAGTGCTGTCCCCTGAGGTCTGACCCTCCACCCTGCCCGTCTCCTGCTCTCACTGTCTCAGTTCTCAGCTTAAACCTCCCGTCCCCTCTGTGGCTCATGTGGACTGTAAAGCTGTTTATTGGGAGACAATGGGCAGCAGATTGTGCTGTCAGGCTCCATTAATTACCATCATTAGCATCACACTTGATAGTCTGTGGGACTGGGGTCCTAAACCTTAAGCTGTGTTTGTGTAGAGATTGTGCACGTGTGTGTGCGTGTGTGTGTGTGTGTGTGTGTGTGTGTGTGTGTGTGTGTGTGTGTGTGTGTGTGTGTGTGTGTGTCTGTCTGTGTATGTATGTGATGTGTATTTGAAGGCATACGTGTATACACTTGTGTTTCATTCAGGACTATGCATCAAGTCCCATGTCAAAATGTCTTTTTGCTTTATCTGATCTGCCACATCAGTCATTTTCACATAATTTGAGCAGCTATATATGAATATAAAACCCATATACACATACAGATGACAAATTTAAGGAAAAACTAACATCAAGTGTCTTAGCAAGGTGTTAGGTTAGCATGAGCAACCAGAACAAATTTAATGCATTCATGGCATTGAGTCTATAAGTCTCTGGACTCTACTGGAGGGATCATTTGGTGTGATGATGGTAAAGAGATGGAAAGTGCGGTGTAACACACCTGTGTAAAATCTTCCATAGCTATTCAACTGGGTTGATATCTGGTGACTGTGAAGGCCACGGTATATAATTCAGTTCATTTTCACACTATATCAAACCAATCACTTAACCACTGTGCCCTGCAGACCAGAGCGTTGTCATCCTGTTTCTCCACTCAGTTTTAATGTTTTTCCTTTAATTTGTCACTCGTGTATATCACAAAAAAAAAAAATCAAAAAGAAATTCTGATTAGTAGTGACTCCTGAAATGTGCCAGATGCCAACGTTAAATGTTATGAATTAACACTCTGAACTGTCAGAGCTCTCTGCTGCTGCCAGAAAATGCTGATAAATGTATAGTCTTCAAACTAATTTAGTTTGAGTTCTACAAATTTTTATTCTTATCATCCATAGTCTTTTCAGCAACATTCACACTTTTTACAACAAAAAACCCAAGATCTTCAATTACCTACAAACTTTCCACTAATACTGGCAAATCCCATAATTCAAATTCAAATTCCTTTATTTGTCCCTCAGTGGGGAAACTGCAGTAATACATTATGCAATACATTCGTTTATTAATGGAATTGAACCAACTTTTAAGAGTGTAATCAGTTTTGTCTCTGTTGTTCTTCACCTGCACTTATAGTAAACACATTGATTTTTATACAGGTGAGAAAATATTGGTTTGAATTAAAAAAAATTGACATCAATGCTTTTCTAATTCATGTTACATATAGACCAGGATGTTAATAATTGTTTCGCCATCCACTGCTCTAAAAGCTAATCTTGTCTGAATAGGACTTTCAGGTAAAGTGTAGTAGAACAGCGGTGACAGAGACAGCAAACTTATGCAATGTTGAGGAAAAGGACTGTGGCTGAAATGTATAGGACGTGAACAAGTCGATGGAAACCAACTCTTTATGATCCATATGTCCTTTAGTGCCAGCTAATCAATGGTCAAACGCAATTGACCACTGACCACCATTGGTATTTTCACCTCCAGCAGCGGTGCTCTAAAAGGAAATTGAACCACGTTTCTGCCACGCACCCACTGAGGCATAAGCCTTCTTACTCCAACTTCCTGTCTAATCAATGTGAGAGACAATGACTCAACAGGTGCGACAGACAGGAGCCCAGCAGCAGCCTTCCTCCCTGCCGCTAGGCCCAATTAGCACCCGCGGCTAAGGAACAAAGAGGCGACATTTCATTTCAGCAGAGTGCCAGTTTAAGGCCTCTCCTCTCAACCTCAGCCTCTTTTCTTTCTGTCTTTTACTGCTGACATCTTTAAAGGATCATCCCTGGCTCCATCATATTCTATTAGATTGGATCGATGCCTTGTGTTCAAAGTGGCAGGGGTGTTAAAAACATGGGGTGTTGATGAATTCATTGCATGTGACTGGACTTGCTTTCTTTGTGTGCAGGTTTTGGCTAATGAAAACCCCTGAAGGTCGGACAAAAGGAAAAGGCAATTTTCAGGGTTTGATTCGCACTCTGTGTCCAGGCTGGATTTCCTGACCAAATTACACACACAAGTGCTGCCATCCCAGACAACTTTTCAACTTGTGAAAAGAAAAGATCCAATGTATTTTAAAATTACTTAAAATGTTTTCATTATCAATTTTTCATACTGTGTCTGATCATCACAATTATCTGTAGAGCCTCTCTCTTCTACCTCATGACTGAAGGTGTGCCATATTTAACATCAGATGCTATTCATTGCCATCTTTTCAGTTTCTTTATTTATGATATAACCATATTAAAAATCTCTCAAATTGGGCTAACACACACATTGTGAAAGTATATATCTAATGTAATGGGAGCTCATATGATTCACCAAGCATTTTTGAGAACATGACCTGCTGCCTACAGCTGTGACACAATAGTTAGTATCTGGAGACTGACAGTTTTCTTTTGAGGTTTAAATTTCTTTCATCAGCTTTAAGAGAAATTAATGTTAAAGGATGACGTACTCTATACTCTATACTCTATGACTATTAGAATAGTCTAATGAGGTTGGTGCAAATGGTGAAACTTCAAAAGAAGAGGACAAAAACTTGACAGTCATGTAGCCAGTCTTTACAAAGGCCCAGCATCAATGATCTTACCTGCTGCATAAACTAAGAGGGTTAGAGGTTAAGGAAGTGTTGTCGCAGTCTGAAATGACAACTGAAGTTACTTCATTGTAACTAGAAAAGCTAAGCCCTCTGGAGATGTTACTGAAACAATCTTTCAACTTCCATCTCTGTAACAGAATGAGCTGAAATAACTGAGTCAACTAATGAAAGGGATAGAAATGGAGGTGGAGACAGTGTTAATTTGATCTGTGTGTTAGGGAGAGTTGGGATATAATACAATAGTTATTTTATAGCCAAAACTCAAAAGCATAAAGCTCTCTATCTTTCCCTTCTAATAAAAAATGTAATACATTTTACAGGACCATTAAATGCTGCTTGCACACACACAAACACACACACTATTTTTATGTCCTGTCACAGTCACAGTCCACCACTTGGGCTATGCCAGGACTAAACACATCAGATTAAAAGCATCCCAATGTGTTCCTTTTTTCTTTCCATTTATAGTTTCTACTCGAAACTACTACAAAAACAGCTGAGCTACATCATTTATTTAATAGTGAGCGCATGGTATAGGGATCGGATTTGGTGAAAAATAAAACTGGGATATTGAAAGTAAGCCTATTTATTAATTATTTAATAATTAATCCAAAATGCAAGTGCGCATGCGCCGTTATCTATCGGGAAAGGAGATTGAGAAGAAGATGATTCAAGCTTCTCCCTCTTTGTGTGGGGCGAACTAAAATGTCATACATCAAAATAAATTACACAATAAATTTTCTTTCAGTGAACCCGTACAATACATCAGGTCACACGCGACGGTGACGATAACATCAGTTTTCTCCTCCAACCTATCACAGCATCAGGAAAGAGCAGCGTCCGTAAACATGAAGCAACCAGGAAGTGATCCAGCAATGTAGACAATGTCTGTTGTGAAGCTGGTGCTCACCACACTGGGAAAAGCAACCGCGCTCTTCACTCTCTCAGTCGTTGTCATTGCAGTGGTTTTGAATTATTTCGACGACTCTGTTTCGGTTAAATACTCCAGGTAACGTACGGCCTGTGTTAGCTTTCATGAATGTTGAATGAGTCGGCGCAAACACGTTAATTTAGCCGCAATCTGACACCAGATACATGTAACATAAATGCGATTATAACTGAGCTAATGGTAGTTGATGGTAGAGATATAATGGCTACAGACACGTGGTCAGTGTAAACATTACAATGAGTAATTTAACCGAGCAACGTCCCTGTGTTTCTTTGTGTAATCGTTGGTGAACGTCAAACCAAACTCCCTTAAGAAATGCATCGATTTAAAATTATCTTTCTATCTTACAAATGTGCGGACGATGCAAAACACAATTATGCCTGGTTTCTGGATTCATTGCCTAATCAAATGAATTCGTCATGAACTGCATCCACTGCATCCTAGTTTTTAACATGTTCTTACACTTGCTAATTGTCGCCCTCCAAGATGATAAACAATGCTTGCACATTATGGTTCACATTTACACACATTGGCTGTAAAAAATACACAACAGTGTGTTTAATTTTAGTATTACCTGCACTCATGCACGGGGCTAACAGAGTGGTCACTTTGTTGTGGCATACAGTATGGCAGAGGACATGAAGACCCTGGAGGAAAACTTCAAGCAGCAAAATAAAAGCTGTTTCATCCTTGGTGCCTCTGGGGAAACGGGCAAAATGCTGCTTCAAGAGCTGCTGGAGCACAACATCTTCTCCAAGATCACTCTCATTGGAAGGAGACAGCTTACCTTTGAGGGCAAAGCATATGAAAACCTGGTTAGAGGGCTGCTTTAAAATAAGACATTCCATTATCTAAGCTTTATCACGTTGAGAGCGACATTTTGCATGACACCGTGTTTGCTGGGCCTCCAGGTACAAGAGGTGGTGGACTTTGAGAAGCTTGATGATTATGCTGCTGCCTTCCAGGGCCATGATGTCGGCTATTGCTGTCTGGGAACAACCAAAGCCAAAGCAGGAACTGTAAGTTAAATGTACTATATCCAGTGTGGGCACTTGGGATGTTGGGATTTGATGGGGTTATTGGACATTAGTAATAACCAAGTGTTATGTAATGTATTTGCTGATATTGGCCTATCAGAAATACATTGGTGTGACTATATATGAACAACAATAAATACAATTAATTGCAGGACAAAATGTTTATGTTTGAGGTAATTTAAACACCAATGCTATTAAATAGCTTGTTATTACTGACAAGTATGGTCAACTGAAAAAAAAAATAAGGCAGTATGGAGGGGGGAAAAAAATACTGGGACACTGATGTTTTTTTTAAGGTATTTAAAAATCACAAGGTAAAATGTTGAACTCATTTTTCCCATTTAGTCAAATGTGTGATTGATTATTTGATTT
The DNA here is from genome assembly GCA_038496675.1 of Rachycentron canadum. Classification (NCBI taxonomy): domain Eukaryota; kingdom Metazoa; phylum Chordata; class Actinopteri; order Carangiformes; family Rachycentridae; genus Rachycentron; species Rachycentron canadum. Next base: position 21,100,755 of record CM076648.1, on the reverse strand, counting down.
TATTAACTACTTACTAATTCAGGCATAATTAACAAGATACGACTATATTATTTGTCAAAATATTGCACACAAAGAAAAACAGTCTTTAATTATTCATGCAGTCATAATTGTGATATTTCTTTTTTCAGACATGATTTTTTTTTTTTAAATGTTTCAATGAGCTATAATTTTTGTTGCGATATAACCACATGAATTCCACCACCACTGTATTCTTGTTTCTATTGCATCTCTTTTCTCTCAGGAAGGATTCATCCGTGTTGATCATGACTACGTCTTAAAATCAGCAGAGCTCGCCAAGGCAGGAGGCTGCTCACAATTTCACCTGGAGTCCTCCAGGGGAGCTGATAAAAACAGTAACTTCTTCTACCTTAAAGTCAAGGTATTCCATTTCCTCACTCCACTGCAATCCATACACTCTTTTTTTTTTCCCCCAAAATCAACTAAAGCTTCTCTCTGTGTGTCAATAAACAGTAACACAAGACAATCATTGATACCTTCTTCCGTCTTCCAGGGACAAGTGGAGGCTGACATTGAAGCCCTTGGGTTTGACAGATATGCCATTTACAGACCAGGGTGAGTGATTTTATTTTATGAGACATTCATCTTCACTATGAGGTAAGGGAAATTGTACTAAAGCAAATAAATAAAAAATAAATACATTATGTACAAGATAAGTATCATGTAAAGTGAAATCCTGCCAACTGGGCCAGTACCAAGCATTAGCACAGATATATGCATCCTCTTGCAATTTCTGCGAACGTGTCACTTTGAGAGGTTACGTAAACGTCATGCAGTAACACTGTGACTTTTTTTTTTTTTTTTAAATCATGCACGAACCATAATAGTGTGGTTGTATATTTTAGTGTACCAAAAATAGAAAGGATGAAGCCAAGTTTTTCAGCATGGTGCAGACCTTGGAAGACATGATCGCACCCTTTACATGATACAAAGCGTTGATTGTACTTGATTGCACTACTCTGCACAAGTTCCCCACTCAAGTCATGACATATTGAGAATCAATACTGTTAATTACCCCAGTGGAGGAAAAGATGAACTGCTTGTTTTGAGTGAAAGAACTCAATACTACCTCAAAGTCATTAATACCATTGTGTTTTTGTGCAACAGGGTTTTGCTGGTGGACAGACAAGAGAGTCGGCCTGGTGAGTGGCTTGCCAGGAAGTTCTTTGGTGCCTTTTCTTCTGTGTTTTCTACGTCCATGGCCATCCCAATCCAAGCAGTGGCAAAAGCGATGGTGTCAAACACTCTGCTTCATCCTGAACAGAAGGTGGAGATCCTGGAGAACAAAGACATCACCAGTCTGGGAAAGAGTGCACGGAAATAAGAGAAAAAAGGAAATATGCCAAGGTGAGAAATACAGTACCAGTGTATTTTGGTAACTTGTTCAAGCTGTGTTTCCTAATCACGACACTAAGTCTGTTGACTTTATCGATGGCACTGTTTACATCTTAATATTAATGTATTGTTAAGAGATTTAAATGACAGCTTGCAGTCTTAAACTTCACAAAGACAAAAAGAATATGCATATTATTAATAACCAGTAAATATATTTATTTAGTTTCTGTAACAGGAGTTAAGTTTTAACATCCTGACCAATTTTTCTTTTAAGTCAGATCAATAAATGATCTTATCAAAGTGATAAAGATCTACAAGATGAACTCCCCAAAAGACATGTAAAATTAGTGATATTTCTTTGACTCTAGAGTATTGCCTGTGCAAAGTTAATTCTTTGACATCTTTTGCTGTGACGCTCTGACTGACCAATAAAAATTTTTCTTTTCAGCAGTTGGCATCACAATGCAAACACTCATCATATCATCCTCAGGACTTTCACTGTATTTCTTTTATTGACAAGCTTCGCTGCTGTCAGGAAACCAAAAGGTGCATCTGTGACTGTATTTGACCTGTGAAGCTATCAAGTATTTAATCTTGACATTTCCATGTTCACCACTTGTGCTTTGAGACATCAGATTGAACCACTGCCTTAATATAAATCCACGTGTCTATTCTGCACTAGATTAAAAATATTGGATGTTTGTAAATTAGGAAAATCTCTATGAAAGGTAATTCAAGAATATCTCATATCACAAACAAAATTAAGTTACCAGTTTAAGGTCTTAATTGGGATATGGATGATTAACAAGAATGATAATGATGTTGAACACAAGATCCCTTATTTGTTTGTTTATTCTTTATTTTGTTGGGGGTTTTTTTAAGTCCAAACCATGTTGGAAACAAACTATACCTGTGGTGATAAAGGGAAATATCCATAATATGGATGTGTCTAATGAATAAAAAGTTTTAAATGTATTTTTCTGTTTTGTGTTCAGTTTTCTTTTACCCTGAGTTTATGTTCCCATTGTTGTGTTTTGATGGATTTCATTGCAGTATGCAAAGCACTTGTTTAGAGATGTTTAAACTTGCCTTTTCTCTCCTTGATCAAGCAGCTCCCCCTTGTGACTGAATGTGGTCACACACATTGTATTGTAGTGGCCCCTTTTCTTTAAACAAGGGAATAAGAGTAAAAATTAATTTCTACAGACTTGTGCTGCTGCATGATGGGGGGGTACTCACAGTATTAATACGTTTACTGATATGGGTCTTTTTTCTACACAGTAGACTATCATTCCCCTTTATGTTTGCATTCTGCAGCATTCTCTTTCCACATACTTCATCATCATAAACAAGTATTTCAGCAAGTGTGTGAAACTCAAAAACAACATTATTCTTGATAAAGTGACACTGAGCAGGATAATTTACCTTTGATTGGCAGTGTTTGGTAAATCTTCAGCAGGTTCTTACTGCAGCTTTGTGTGTTAACATCATGCACTTGCATCAATTAGTCCAACATTAGGAACAGCTGAGCTGATCAGCTGCTCACTGCTCGAGTTTATGAATAGGGTTGTGGGTGTATGCTACCTCTTGTAACAGGTTAGTAGGGGCCTGATTTACTATTGGGTATGGTGCTCCACAGCAAATGAACAATGGGACCTACAGATTGCATCAGGTAAATTATCCTGTTGTGAAAGTTCCTTTTGATTGAAGCTATCTGAATACTTGAGATAATCAAAACAAACTTTGAGAATTTATCATTAAAACCTGTGTTGTCCATTAATCTGCAGGCTGTTTGTGTTGTGCTTTTGGCTACTGGCTTGTGATGTAAATTGTGAGAACCCCCGGAGAGGTACTGAATCTGTCAATCTGCAATTTTAACAGCATTTAAGTATTGATAACATTTTAACACAACACAACATAAGATGACTTGTATAGAAAATCTCTTTCATTTCAATAGGTTATGTCCTACGTGTCCAGGCAAGAAATTCTCCGGTGGGAGTCCACAATGACAACAGGGACTATAGAAGATGGAGGGAACCCCCTGATCTCAGAAGCCCCAGAGCTGGTTACAAGACATCAACCATGGACAAAACTCAAAGTGGCAATATTTACCCTGCTCAAGAAGATCACACTGACTCTGAATCATCACAAAGTCAAAGCAGTTATCCTTATGTTCTTCCTGAAACACAAAGTAGCAATGCTCCAAAACCCAGAGTTGATCATTTCAATTTTGGCTTTAGCTCAAGGTTAGTTACAAGTGGACGAAGGACTGTGGTGTACAACCCTTCTGGAAACAAAGCAGCCGCTTTTCTTGGTGAGAGGATTCAGCAACCAAACTCTCCCCGACTCTATCGTGCTAGATCTCAGTCAAATAGAGGTTTTTCACCTGTTCATGCAGACAAAGCTCAAGTAGGCTTTGGACCCAATCACAGAAAGGGCCTCTTTTATTCACACAGCAGTACAGCAGGCCAAACTAGACCTGAGGTGAGTGGGTATCACCCATCTTATATTTTCTCCAACAGCTTTCATCACAACAAAACAAGCTCTTTGCCAGTAGTTTTAAAACCCACTGACAGGAAGACAGACTCCATCATGAAGGGACATTCTCCTGGGAGCTATCCAGCAGGAACAGTTAAAACTCAGATGCCTTATGTATCATGGAGGCCCAGGGTCTATAGCAGTGACGTGCTTCCTCAACCAAGAGGATACGCCCATGTCTGGCACCTAAAGCCTGCTTTTGATAAAACTCGGCCCAAAGATAGTTCTGCTGCAGATAGAAAGTTCTTGGGAACAGGTTTTCCGTCTGTAAATCAGAATCAAGGCAGTTATAGCCATGATTCAACACAACTGGGATTTAGTTTTGGTATGCTGACATCAAATGAGAAAGAGCCAAACTTAAACAATGTCAGAGGCATCTGGCATCTTCCACCACCAGATAAGGCACAAATTCCCAACCAAGGCAAATTCAAACCTTTCCAAAGACTTCCTACTAATAATGGTCTCTCTGACAGTCATTCATCAGACAGTCAGACATTTTCAGTGACGACCCCTCCCCCTAGTTTGAACGCCACAGGTGTTAATTCAACAGTTGTTCCTGCAGTAGAAATGAGCACCAATTCTTCAGCCATGCAGACAGAGGGCAAAGATGCAAAACCTCCTCTTCAATCATCAAACCTTTGAGGCAAATGAACAAGCTGAATGTTTTGAACATAAAGAAATGCTTTCAGTCTCTCCTCCAAAGAAAAGGTGGCAAGTCCTGTAGGAAAGGATGAGTCTGAAGTTTAAACTGTCCTGTAAGAGGTATGCTTTTTTTGCTTTTTCTTTTTTTTTTAAAAAAAACAAATTATCTTTATTTGTAGCCATAGGCCTGTGCACCAGACTGGAAACACTGCAGTGTTCATGGTTACAGTGGTAAAGTAACTGTTGATCCTTGGATTTCTCACCAGGTTTTAATCCTACACTGAGATCTGCTGCTTGTCCAGGATGAGTCTAACTTCAAATAAATAACTTAAACTTTGCTTATTATTTGTGTTTGTTTTTTTGCTTTTACTGAGTGGCTTCACTATATCTAATAATAAATTATAATTGATCAGAAACCTGTTTGGAGGTAGTCAAGGCAAATCAGGAGCAGCTTTTGAAATGTCACATTACTATAATTTTAGTATTTTAAACAGTCAAGTAAAGATATATTAATGTTGTAATCATAGCAGATGATAAACTAATTGGTTTTGTGCCTTTCATTTGAGGACAATCATGGTTTTTGAGACATTTGCATCACTATAGTTGATACATTGCTAACTGTTAGCAATCAGTGAGCTACCTGTGTAGCACAGGCTATAAATCCTGTAGATGGGGAGCAACAATATAATTGTCATGTTATTCATGAGTCCATTCACTCTCTTTACTTCTGGTTTTGTCTCTGACAACTCCTGGGAGAAATGTCTAGGTTAAGGAAAATGTTAAGGAAAATGTCAGGATAACTGATTCCCTTTCTGGAAGGTTATTAGATATCCAAATTTAACATTGTTTAAATCCCATAGATTGTGTCAAAATGGACGTAGGCTCCAGGGTCTTCTGGTTTAAACAATACAAAACGAGATGGCGCCGACCAAATCACTATGGAAGGCAACATGGTGGGGAAAGGGTTGGGGCAAACAATTACCTATTTATTTTTTTTATACTTGTGAAATGTTGTTACACATCCTAATTAAACATAACAATGCAATATTTGAATTATGGTGGGTGGGTCTGAGTCCCTATTAAGACTTGAATTTTCAAGTGGGCCACTTGTCCATTTCCATTTAGTACTACTCGACTGTGTACTTCCTTGGCACTACATTTCGTAGGAAATTATTGTTCTTTTAACTGCACTACATTTATTTGACAGCTAAAGTTAAACACGCCAGATACTGAAAGGTTTGTAGTTTCCACTGCCTCCATTGTTGGTATACATACACAACATTTTTAACTTTTTTCTCAGATTACTTTAGAGTTTGCATTTTTTAATCTATTTTCTTTTTAATCATTTAATTTAATTATTGGACTATAGACTATATTATTTACAACGTATGTACTTTTTATTTTATTTCTGTTTTTGCTTTTTACTTTTACTTATTTTATTTCTCTTCTCTTTTACTATTCAGACACATCCAGGACTTGTAGTACAATACCTGACTTGGCTCGTTTGTAATTTTATTGTTAAAATAAAATAAATTACTTTGGCGACATCTTGTGGACGACACGTGGACGTGCATGCACTGACTTTGCCCGCCCTTTCTCTGCGTCATCAAACGTAACCAGGAAGTCCAGTGAAACCGAGGCGTCAACATGGCCGACTACACAGATCCACGTGAGTGTTGTAAATAACAAATATAAACCCATAAACTGTAGCTGTTAAAAATGCAATAACTTATTTTGGCTAGCGACAATTTCTGTTGCGCATGTAGTTAATCAATTTAGTGAGTTGTTGCGTTAGACGACGCGTTAACGGTCTTTTTCTCAGCTTTACCCGAAGAGAGTAGTTAGCTTACTGCACCGCTGCTTCGTCGCTCCGACCTGCAGCTGTAACCATGTTTTAATTTGACAGACGGTGATGGAGCTGCTGAGGAGATGCCCGAGCTCTCTGACGGCGATGATGATGACATTGAGGAGGATGAAGAGCAGTGGCAGTGGATGGAGGAGGACAGTCAGGCAGTTACCTGTCTGTTCTGTGACAGGTGAGGTGCCCTTTTTTTTTTTTTGTTCAAATTCAGCTTTTGAAAACATAAAGTGAATCTAAAGGTTTGGGCAAATAGCGTATCTTATATATTGTTGAATTGAGAAGAAGTAAACACAGCCTCTTGTTATTATTTAAATTTCAAGAATTTAAATAATAACAAATAATAACTGTTAAATAATAACAGTAATTGTGGAATAGACAACACTTTATAAACGTTACAAAGTTTTTTTTTTGGTAGATATCACGCTTATTCTGGTTATTAAAATTTCATCCCCTGCCTGTAGATCACCTGAAGTGCTTATAGTGATGTTGAAGCCAGCCTTGTTTCATTGTCGCTTATATGCATTCATGTTTAAATGTCTGTTTACAACAATTGCATTTACTTCCCTTCGCTCATTTGATTTAAAATGCACAACAGTAATTCTCTTTGCTTAGAGGAAACCAAATTGTAGAGTGCTTTTCTTAGAAGATACTGTTTCCAACCATTTTGACTTATTACAACATCCACTTTCATTCATTTTAGTTATAATTGGTAATTAGACTGAAAGTCTAGTTAGTCTCACTTATGACACACAACGGTCTCAGGTTGATGTCAGAGCCAAGAGCTTTTCATACAGGTGGCAAGGTTGAGACCAGTAGTCATATTGTTTTTTAACCTTTATTAGATAAAAGACTATGATTACACTGTTATTAGTAGTTATCAATCAGCAGATGTTAAATGGACAAAGGTTCAGAGTATTGTACCAATTAGCAGTTGATAGTCTTGTGAGTAGAAAAAAGTAAAAGGGACCAATTTTCTCCATCAAGGAGCCTAGTACATGAAGCAGAAAAGCTACTGAAATATACTGAAGTCACAGGTTTGCACCAAAACCTTGTGTACAAGGAATCAACGTTATTTTTACTTGAGATAGTCCAATCAGTTAAAGTGATTGATTTGTTTGCATTTCATTTCCTGTATCTCATTTTGTTTTTCCTGCACCAGACTATATAAGTATCACAATTAAAAAAGTCATTGAAATGTGCTGATTGGCCGTCCTGAGAACATCTACAATATCATGGCGTCCTTTATTCTTGTCGATGTTTCCGATTTTCAGCATTTTTTGAGAACCTCTACTATGGTATCTGTGATTCTGAAATGAACTGTATAAGAGAAGTGTTGAGGAATTCAAACTTTGACCCAGTGGTCAGTTATTGCACAGAAAATCCTGACACTCACCTTAACAGGTAACACACAGTCTCTCCAGGGAAGGATATTTTGATTTAATCTCTAAAAGTCAAAACCAAGTCAAACCTCCTCAGAGCTACAGTAATGTAAATATTAATCAGATTTAAGATGTTTTTTATAGAGATGTGATTTCTTTTAAAAAATTTAAGGTTTAATTTTAAGGTTTAAGGTTTAATTCTGTATGTTTCATTCACATTTATGATCTAGCATATATAAAACAATTAACCAGGTTTTCCTCTCTGCGTCCTTTGTTTTACAGGTTGCTGAGCTCCGTAGCTGCCACCTTGCAGCACTGTGCAGCGGAGCATCAGGTCAACCTTGTAGACGTGATAAGAAAACACAGTAAGTAGACACTGATTTTCTGTACCTCGCTCAGGAATCAGAGGATTATTTGCTTTTGTTGAAATGACTCACCCTTTTTGTCCTTCTTAGGTTTAGATGACTATGGATACATAAAGATGATAAACTTTATACGGTCAACAGTAAGTACATTCGTGTCTCTGTTAAATGACTGGTCTCAGATATGATTTAACACTAGAGTCAAAGACTCACTTTTACACCCATCACCTGTTAAAGGCCACAAACTTTAACCTTCAACTTAAACCTCTGAATAAAGCTAATAATAATAATACCTTTTTCCTAAACAAATCTGTGTTTCTAGAAATGTGATGCCTCTTGTCTGACGGGGCTGCCAGACGCTCCCTTACCCTGGGAGAGTGAAGACTTCCTGCGGCCGGTCCTGCAGGAAGACCCCCTTCTGCAGACAGGTAAGGTAACTCCATTAAGTCCCATTGAACTTCATTCATTTTTGAGTAACTAGTTACTCAACAGATATATGAGACAATGTTTGGCAGATGTTTAAAGTACCTTGTGTAATTATCAGCCTGTTAAGTTTCTGCAGTTTGTCCTGGGTCTCAGCTTGTATTCAGGTGAAAGAGGTGTAAAGGGTTCAGTACACTTCAAACAGATCTGTCTGCAAAAGGTGTTCTTAAACATATGTAAAGGCAAAATTGTTGATATTTGTTCTAAATGGCCAAAGAGTCGAAGATGGAGAGAAAAGCCTGTTGTCATAGAGTGGGAGAGAGGTGCTGAATTACAAGAATGGGTGTAAGGATCCACACGCTCTCGCCCCGAGGGCATTCATGTAGTTGCGCTCTGTGTGTAGATGCACTGAAGAAAGAGGGCTTGAGAAAGAAATTTAAAGCCTTCACACTGTCTCAACTCCTGGCTCACTTGGTAAGGCAGGTGTTTGTCAGATAGTTGTAATAATTGTAAAAGGCAGCCTCTTGAATTCTGATGTCAAACGTGTGTTGCAGGAAAAGGTTTCAGTCGCTCTTCTGTGATTGTACTATATAGTGCTCAATATACTGGCGTTTTATGGCTAAATATGCTTCTGATACATTTGTCAGACGACATATGACGTTTCCAGGCTGTACCTACTGTTAGCTGGAGTGCAAATACAAAAATATTTGATTACAATCAGGACTCCAGGATCATGCAACAGCTTGGCAGCGAGGCCACTGAAAACTCAATCTGCCCCTCTGTACAGTCAATGTGAAAGTAGTAAATTCACAACTTATATATACAAGTACATATATAATATATAAATATTGGTTCCTGGTGCAGAGAGCATTAGAAGGGTTGAATAACAGATTTACTGGTTGAGAAGAAGTGAGTGACATGTCTTATCGGGCCTCCAGTCTGTCTTTTGGCCCGGCTATAGAAATCAGTCTCCGTGTCCTCTCTGCAGCACCTTTCTATCTGTATGATTGTTGAATGACTGTGCAAAACAGTGGCTCTAGAGAGGCGCCCTTGCTGTCTAAAGGCGTTTATATTTCACACTTGAGCTTGTGCTTCACTTGGAGTCACTGAAAATGTGCAGCTATAACTTAATTTCATGTTTTGCCAAATCTTGACAGTTATTCAACAAACACACCAAATAAAAAACACCTCTTTCTTGGATAGAGATGTCAGTTATTTCTTGGGTCGGTTTCTATTTTTGTTATTGATTTCATTTCGCTAAAACCCACTTTGTGTGTATGTAAACTGTTATTTTGAGAGGCCTTTAAAATCTGTGGATTTGTGGATTTAGGCAGATATATTTTTAGATATAACCTGGATAAATTAAGTCTGATTTCACATCTTCTTTACTTTGTTTCACTGTCTCTTCAACAAAAACTGTCTGTGCAGGTGCCATTTTGAATACAAAAGAAAACATGTAGCATGTAAATACACCACAAAACAAAACGATAACACCACAAAACATTGAAACAAACAATCAGATGCAAGGTAAATTCAGCTGATATGTTTTACATCTCTGTTTGTCTCCCTCTTGCTGTGTGTTTTAGATCCTGAGGAGCTCTGTGCCACTGAAGGGTCGAGTGTATCAATGTGCCCAATGTCTGGTGCTGGGTCCCATAATGCACTGCTGCAGAGGGCACAGGCCGCTGAAGAGAGAGCACGCCTCTCAGAGGAGGCGCTGTTCAGAGCCATGGATGATCTGCACAAACTCAAGTCAGCTCTTTTTTTAAAAAATTTTTTTACATTTATTTCTTATCAGTTGTAAGCTCTTGTTTTTTTTATGTTGCTGAGAGCTTGGCCCGGCCTCACTCCTGCATTACCTTCTTATGGCCAGCAGGGGGCCACAGTGAACTCAGTATTGCAGAAACATCTACAGACTACCTTGAATACCTTGTGGGAGAAGTTTGGAGGAAGGGGAAAGATAAAAATGGGAAGGGAAAATTCCACTGCAGCATGGAGGTGAAAGTGTGGAGGGGAGGTAGCAAGGGGGGCAATAAGGGAAAATTACAGAAAGAGTGAGGTTGGAGGGGGTGGGTGGTAGGTGGTGGTTTGGAAGGCAGTTAGAAAGATGAATGCCTCTCATTTCCACCATTTACTGCTATGTCCTGCATGAAGGTTGTGTGTGCTTTCTTCTTTCTGGTCACTGCTTCTGTCCCATGTCATTATATGAGAAGTTAAGTGTAGACCTGTCCGGGATTCTTTCAGGCTGCTGGCTCAGGGTTTGGTCCTGAATGCAGAAACCAGCAGACCTGGAAACCTGGGCACCGTGGCCGAGCTCCGAGAAGATGAGGACGAGGCCTACTTCAGCTCCTATGGCCATTATGGCATCCATGAGGAGATGCTGAAGGTCTGCAAATACACACTCAGACACACACACACTTACACACACACTGACCAGGCCTGCAGTAACAGACCTATGCGTCACACCCCCCTCTGGGCATAGCAGTCTCTGCAGAGTAAAACTGGGCTCATCAGCATATGTCTTGGCTGAAAGATTTCGATGTTGCACATAAATGAAAGTGATCATCTTTATGCACACATTGATATTGAGGACAGGACATTTTCTCCAAAGTGACACATCAGCAATGAGAGCTGAGCTCTCATGTGAGACTGCTGCATGGAGAATACTCGAAATCTGGAAATTAATTTTTACACTCCTTAAGCGCTGAAACCTGAAGGTGTCAGCAAGCTGAGGGATGTGTTTGTGTGTATGTATGTGTGTGTGTGTTTTTTGTAGGGGGTGGGGGGCTATCTCCTCCCTTCCTGTTCTACTTACCGCAGTGCTTACACATATTCCTATTGGCTGTCCTGATTGGTGCTAAGCACTGTTAAGTTTTGCGTCGTGTGTGTGCGTCAGGCTGTAAACTCCATCATAACCTCAGGAGGGGCCAAGAGCACGTGATCGGGCAGGGAGGGGGTTTTGCAGTAGAATGTGTTCAACTCTTTTACAAGTTGGCATGAGAGACCGTATGAAAGAGGGCGTCATGTTCTCAGAGACAGATGTGTATCACTTCCGTTTAAAATGAATCAAATGCTACCAGCTTTCACTTGGAAGTTTTAGTGTCCAACTGCGATCAAAAGTGAGGCTGAACAATGTTTTTATACTGAAATTGGGATTTGAAAGAAAGCCATTTTTAAGCACTAACTATAGCCATCATTTTACACAACACAGTCTTAATAGACAGGTCCAGTCTGATAAATCATACTGAAAAGTTTTTTCTTTCCAATCGAAGCCATGTATTGACTAGAGCTCCCTCACTTTCACTGTATCTCTCACTAAGGCACTTGCTGTCATTTCAACTGATTCAGTAGCTTTTCCACTGGAGAGGAGGTGCTGGGGTTCGTGGGCAGATGTGATTGGCAGGTTAATTAGCGAGTCCTGACCTGACCTCCTCTTGGAAACCTTCCAGTCGAATTCATCCGATAAATTTGCTCTTAAATTTCCATGAATCCCACACAGTCATTAAGAAAAAAAGCTTTACATGCCAGTATTAATCCAGCCTTATATCACAACACAAGCATCCTCACACAAGCAGCTGTACAACTTGCAGAGAGGAAATGATCTGCAGAGGGTTAGATTTATAGCTCTTTCCATTTATTCCACTGGAGCAGCTTTTGTGTTTTGTTATTACTTTGTTTTGTTGCTCTCTCCACAGGATAAAGTGCGCACAGAGAGTTACCGCGACTTCATGTACCGCAACCCTGAAGTGTTCAGAGACAAGGTGAGCTGGCTACACAAATGCAAACAGATAACTGTGTGTGTGTGTGTGTGTGTGTGTGCATGCGTGAGTGCGCGCGCACATGTTGTCGTATGTATATATAGTTGGAGGTGCATCAGGAATATCTGTGTGCATTTTGCAGTAAAGACATTAATAAGGAGATGGTGTCTGATTTAAAACACAGTGTGACTTTATTAGCACCACGAATGTCAACTGCAGAGTACAGATAACAGACACACGCAATCCAACACCAAACCCATAACCACCACCTCCACCCCCAACTCACCCCTCAACCCCCCCTCTTTTCCATCGCCTTTAGTTGCAGGAAGCAGTGGCCTGTATCATGACCATCCATTACATGGGCGGCTGCTGGTTAGTGCTGGGATGAGGCTGTAGAGGAGGGACGGAGGTTGTGTTGATGGGAAAGTACATTATCCCTGTCAGAGTGAAGCAGTAGGCAGAGAGGGAAGTGTCACCTTCTACAGGAAGCACTAGATGAAGAACAAAACAGGATATTCTTATTTCAGGGGTGTTAGGATGGTGGAGGAGGTGCACAAATGTGGCTGAACAGTACAGAATGATGGAGAAAGGAGTTTTGTATTGTGTTGTCAGTAGTGTGTTGGCGAACTTCTGTGAACCCATAAAGGCAGCGGGATGTTTACAGGGAGTTTAAAGTTGCCTTAAATAGAGACGCAGATAAGCACAGTGTTACATATAGATGAGTGTACAGCTTTGCTGCGGTCATTTAACACCAGCTGAGAGGGAACATGAACAAATTAACTGTAACCTATGAGAGCCTGAAATAGAGCTGAATAAAAACAACAAGAGTGGCTAGAGAGAGAAAGTTAGTCAAAATGCCTGAGCATTTTGAAGCAGTTTGATCAGTGAAGTGTAGTACTTTTCTGAGCTCTCTTCACAAAGGGCCCACATTCACATTTTATTTACATTTTATTATAAAATGTGTGAAATAAAGAATGAATGAAGCTGCCACACCTGCATTATACGAACAGTGCATGAATGCAGCCTACTTGACACTTAAATTTAAAGCTCAAAAAAGGAAATTCAATAAAAGCACAGTTAATATTCAGCTGATCAGATTAGAAATGTTGAAAAAATATGTAAAAAATAGGGGTTAGCTTATGTAGTCCCTCTACATATTTAACTATCTGCTCCCGCTTATGGGACATTGGACGTGCATCTGAAGTTTCCATATTCGAGAGTCCTGCGCTAACTTCCAAACTGCCCAACAATTTTTCCTTCCTGTCCTGCAGGTGGTGCTCGATGTGGGCTGTGGGACTGGCATACTGTCCATGTTCGCTGCCAGAGCTGGGGCCAAGAAGGTTATAGCAGTTGACCAATCAGAAATCATCTATCAGGCCATGGACATAGTCAGGTGAGACACATGCTGCAGTCAGTCCCTTTTTTCTCAAAACCTGTTTCTAATCTGTATTTGTCAACAGCAGTCTGTCAGTTGGCAGATTCACTTACTAGCAATAATGTCAGTCATGTGACCCATGCTGTGATTGTCATAGTGGCGGTGAGATGGGCCTTCTTCCCTTTCTGTGCAGCAGAGGATTGTGGGAGTAGAGGTCTGTGTGACCTCGAGCCACCTTTTATTTGTTGCAGCTGGTTGACTTCAATAGAGTTGCTGTCAGCCGCATAGCCATAATGCTCATAATTTACACCTGCAGTCTGACCCATTCACCTCTCTTCTTCCCTGCAGTAGCTACAGTCTGAGGCACACACACACACACATGCACACACACACATTCGCTCACTCACAAGTAGATGACCCCCTATTGGTACATTTTAATACACTCATCAGTCCAATTTCAGGTGCTGAGTGTTTCCAGTTTTCCAGCAGCTGATTCTCAGTGGTGGAGACCATTTACCTCCACTAGACCCTGTGCTGTCCCTACGTTTACCTGCAGTATCTTCCTCCATCACTCCCCTTCCTCTAAAATGAATTTTTGAGTTAGGGGCCATTATGACTGCTATTATTACCGTTATGTAAGAGAGTGTTGTATAAGCAAAACAACGGGGTTTGCTGAAGGAAAAGGACGTTTTAATTTTACAGCCCACTGACTCGCTGTTGGGGTGTGTGTTGGCATGCAGGCTGCATCGCAAGTCCGCCAGTAGTGAAGATTCAGCTAAAGGGAGATGTTGTAACCCCACCTCACTCCTACACAAGCACACATGTATATACACACATAGAAATACGCACATGCACAAAAAAAAAACTCCCACTCCCTTTTGAAATCTACTGTTGTCTTGGGTTGTGACTTTAAAACTCTTATTTCTGTGTGTGCGTACGAGTGTGTGTGTCCATCACTTGGTCTTGATGTTAATATCAGGAGTGTAATTAAAGTGGCTCCTGTTGGTTGGGCAGGAGCATCCATCTCCTGTCTCCACTCCGTCGGCGAAGTTTAAATGAAAATCTGGATGTGACTTCCTTCCTTCACAGTCACTTCCTTAATGGATAATGTCTAAACTAAATACTTTTTTTAATGGCTGGGATTGATGGATTATCCAATGGAATGCCTTGAATTTCCAACAAAGTGGAAAAAAGGCAGTATTTTATGTAGATAAGTGAAAGTCAACCTTTAATGGCGATATGATCTAAACTCAGACAAAATGTTATATATCACTGATATTGAACTTCGGTCAGAGAATGCTGATTAATGTCTACCAGCCAGTAACATATAATAGAAATAGTTGTAATCCAGGACAATATCTGGGAAAAAGTATTGTTTGTGTCCAAAAGTCCTATGTAGAGGACTATACAGTGAGCTCATCTGTAAAATGATAAAACACTCTCAGATACTCCTCAGCAGTGGCGTACGGTGACAGCATAAAGTGCACATACATTACACTGCTACATTTAGAGCTATACTGCTATCTGCTAACTAGCTATCTGCCTGCTCTGCTTTAAATACCGGCTATGCTGCCTCAAGCATCTCACACTTACTGTAGGTCTTCCACAGAGGTGATTGCTGCCTCTCAACGCACAAGTTTAGTTTCCACACTTCTACTCATGGGTATGATTTGTGTAATAACTGATCTGAGAACAGTAGAAGGCGGGTCAAGAACAGCATTTTCTCAGCATTTACTTCTCTTGATTCACTGTGGGATACTATGAGTCCACCATATATGGTATAATAATTTGGACAACAAAGCAAAATGATTCTGTAAATAATGGACTATAGAGGAAGAGGATAGTGATTTTGGACACATCCTATGATTTAAGTGAATACTTTGTTTTCAGTTCTGTAACGGTTCCTGTTTTAGTCATTTCAAAATTAACTAGCTCATTTGTAAAGACCAGTTTTCTTAGCTTTTTAAATCTTCTATTTTCTGTTGCTTAATCAAAGAGAGTGTACAAAGTTAAACCACATCTTGGGAGAAACTGGGAAAGCTCAGAGATTTTACCCGCAGTTACTGAAAAACTTAGTGTGTCAATATCTTTAGTAGAAACGCTTTGTATGACAAAGACCTAAATTTACCATCAAATGTGTTTGCACAGATTTGTTTCCTATGATGATATGTGTAACCTCTCTCTTCCTACCTCTCTCACACAGACACACACACACACACAAAGCCGCACAGATACTGACTCTCTCCCCAGAGTCCTGACATTGTCCTCTAAATTACCTCAATAATGAGATTACAGTGTTTCCCTCTTGTGAAAGGTGGAGGAGGTGTGGGGTGGTTGTGAGCAGGGGGTGGGGTGTGTTGGATTCTGGGAGGAGGTGATAGCAGCGTTAGCAGTGCAGCAGAGAGGGGAGAGACGGTTCAAGATAAGGATCGCTGCTACAGAAATGCACTCTGGGCCGCTGTGAGTAATTGTTCTGTCCTCAGTAACATTAGCTGTCATGATAATGGAATATTCACAGAGATTGATACTCATACTGGCCGGTCTGAAAGGAAGGATCATTTAAACAGCAGCACTGATCTTAAGGTTTCTCCCTGGCCCGACACTTCTGTGCCACCCTCCTCAGACCCCAGACACAGCTCAGGAAAGACTAGAAATACACGCAACAGAATATGCAGATTTCCTGACGATTGTCTACAAACAAAGAAATTGATTGTTGCACAGTTTGGATACATATCTAGAGATACAGTCTACACCATCCATTTTGTTAAGTTGTATGTAGTTAATGTGACTCTCATGTTCTTGTCAGTTGACTTGTCACCTTATCTTGAGTGACCTAAAGCTGCACTCATCTCTGTTTTTATATTAATATTGGGTCAGATGACCATGTGTAATGTAAGAGGGGTCACTCATTGTGATAAACCCACAGAGAATTATCACTCCCTGCAGCCCTGCATGTGTTTTCAGTTCACCATTTCTTGTTTTTACTGCATTCAGTTTTATGACTGCCCTCATGTCAATTTAAAGGAGCAGGCAGCTGGGCAGCTGTTTTCTGTGAAATAGCTTTGATAACTCCTGGTATATGTTACCTGCCCAGCACTGGATGACAAACACACAACACTGTAGAGGATTTAGCAGCTAAACAATCAGAGAGCAGACTGAAGCTAAAACGGGAGTAAACCTAAAATCCTGAAGTCATGAACTGAGGCAAAACCCTTTTTCACTGGTCAAGCAGCTAAAATCTGGCTTTTGACGGCAATGGACACACTGACACGTTGATGAACATGCTCATTTTCGCCCCTTATCCCACTGTAATGTCTTGCAGAGCGCAGAGACAGACCTGTCACCTGTCCAGCACTGGCTCCACTGCTCTGAGGGCTGGCAGAGGGAGCTGGAGCCTCTATAAGTTTTAAAAACACGCAGTCACTGATTGAAGATGTGACAGATCCGTTTTCAGTTCAGATCAGTTGCATATGTTCTGAGTACGAACAGAAAGGTTGTGTTTACATATTGCTCTGCCAAAAAAATCTGTTAATTCTGCTTTAATGTGACAGAATTTTATAGGCTCATTTTGAATTTGCAGGGGTTGTAGTGTCCACTCATTTAAAGACTGAATATTAACTGCAGTAAAAATACAAAGCGCACTCTTGAACCATTGGTTTGACGAATACACTAAGTGGCGTAAAACTGTTCAGACTTGTTTTTCTAAGTACTCTGACTCTTGCATATTTCCCACAGGTCCAACCAGTTGGAGGACAAGATCACTTTGATCAAAGGCCGGATAGAAGACATCAACCTCCCTGTGGAGAAAGTGGACATCATCATCTCAGAATGGATGGTCAGTACATATTTATGTACACATATAAGACACATAGCAGCTTGTGAGAATGCACAAGGAGTCAAGGCAATCTATTCTTAAAACGTCATAGAAATTTATGTTTAATGTTCAATTTCAACATACGTAATAAGTACGTAATAAGCTGTACATGGTCGGAAGTTAGTATTACTGACAAATGGCTATAGCCACAAAAACAATTTTGGCCTTGTGAATGAAAACTCTCAAGAACTCCTCAATATAATCCCTTTAAATTTGGCACAAAAATTCACTTGGACTCAAGGATTATCTCAAACATCTTCTAGCCTTTAGACTTTACACAATAATTATGACTTATTTTATTACGAATAATAAAATTTCACTCAAATGGTCGATATTTTATATGACTCTGAATGAACAGAGATGTAATCTTAAACTAGTGTGAGAGGCAGAGGCAGATAACTGGGTAGTTTTTTAAATTCATCCTGGACTATTGTAAAAGTTGCGTTTGACTGTTATTGTGAACTGGATTTGCTTCTTTTATTTCTTGGCCTATTCTGAGACCAATAAGGTTTCGGGTTTCTCACAAGTGAAGTATAAGAATATCTTGGAAGCTTATTTTAAATCCAACAGTAGCACCTTTTGAACACATATGTTCGCCTACTCAAAATGTAGATGCTCCACTCAGCCTCAGATTGGTCCTTTACCACCCAATGAGTGTGCAGGATCCAAGGTGCCAGCAGCAGTGATGCATGTTTTAAACATAGCTTAAACGCAGCTAAACTCGACCATGAGCTCCTGTGAATACCAAACCAGGAAGAGCAGTCTCCCTTCCCCTTGATGCCCATTAATCAGGGAGATTCTCTGTGGCGATACAGGCGGGACGGCCAAAGTTGATCGCACCACTGAAGTCATCCTTAATTCATGAGCATCCCGTATCTGTCCCCCCTCCACCTCCACCATCCATCGTGAAACCCCAGGGTCACGAGCAAGGGTCGCCAGCCAAAGCCTTCCCATCCCCTCGCCAGGGAAATTGAAATTCGGTGGGTGACGTGCCAGTGGAACAGTGAAGGATAGGGGACGTAATCTCTGATGACACCAGCTCACAAAGCGCTAATAAATCTAAGAATCCCTCAGTCACTTCCCATCATGGCAGAGATGGCAGACATTTCTCAGAGTGGCCAGGTTTTGAAAAGCTGCCCTCCAATCTGCCTGTGTAAAACGGAAAAATGACAGTTGTCACAGGAGTAGATTCTCCAGCCAGTGCAAATGGTGTTAGACTGTATTAAACTTTAACGGTTTCGTTTTATAGCCAGGTAGCATCTTATTACCTCAGAGGGATTCTGGAGATATCATCACTCTAGTGTTGTGACATTTTTTATTTTTTGCCTCCAATTCCTTTTTCTTGTATGAGTCACTTGTGTTTTATGTTTTTAGTCACATATTTCATATAAATTTTCCTCATTATTGGATGTTTGCATTTAAAAAATAATGGGATATATAGGATAGAATGTTAATTTGCATTTGCTAATTAAATTCCTTTAATCTAAGAAAGCTTGATCCCTAATCTCTATATAAACTTTAATTGCAAAATATTTTATTAAAAATCAATCATCTGATTTCAAATGTAATATAATTTAATGTTTTTATCCACTTCCAGCCTTTTGAATTTCCAAAGTTAACAATTCAACCTATAAAAACCATTCATGAAATAGCTTGAAGTGAAAAACACAACTTGACATGGCGAACCTGACGCCATTCTGTTATTATCTTTACATATCTTAGTTTTTGTTGTTAATGAAGGACTCGCAGGGAGAGATGCTTACACATAATCCAAATTTGTAATTTTATCTCATTGATGTGAACCTCATTGTTTTCTGGTAACTCTCGGAGCTGTTTTAAATTACTGTGAATGCAGCTTGAGCATCATCACCTACTGCAGTTAGTTCACACCAAAAATGCTCAGATGGCTTTTATTGTGAAGCAGTCCCAGGAAGTGCAACTTATCCGTCACTGGGGTTCGTACTGAAGGAGGTTTTTCATCTAAAATAGATCAACAAAGCAGTAGATCAGTTTTAAATATTACAGGTGGAACAAGAATGAGCAGCTACAGTGAGGAGCTAGTCGAAGAGCTGCAGGCAAGTCCCTCGCATGGTAAACAACTTTGATTACTGAGCCTTGCTGTGGCCTGGAAAGCTACTTTACATGGCATGGCATGAGTTTTTTTGGCTAATCAGTAATAAGTTATTGTCTTATTTTTGTGACATTAACTACTATAAAACCTACTGTTACCGCAACAACCATGGTTGTCACCAAATTGACCAGAACTGTGTTGATGTGTTGAAGACTAACTTTTCAGTCCTCTCCCCTTTAAGCCTGAGCTTCCTTGTCACTTTCAACTGTAAATGTGTAAATTCATGGAAGTGAAACAACATCAAAACACTTTATCTTTGTGACTTTGATCAAGGTTTAATACCTTGGCCTGGCATGGCTGTAATGCACGCCTCTGGTCTCATCTGACCCTGCTCAAAATACACTCAAACACACACTAACACCGATAGGAGGCCTGCAGAAGCCACCAGAGAATGGCCTAATTGGGTCAAAAGCAATGGCTGGGATCCACAGGGTGGAATTCTGTAACTAAGAATAGATTAACATCCAGCATTTCTTCTGTGCATAGATGCCACATGCTTTGTCATTGCTAGGAATATAGGATTGATAAAATTAAAATGGAAAGGGAACCGGAACTGAAACTCCTTTCATAGCCGCACTCAAGTTATTCAGTAGGTAGAAGGTGTCGTGTAACAGTCTAGTGGGTTTGTCATTGAACAATGTAATTAATTTGGAATTTGTGGAATTAATGCCTTCGAACCCACACTCTGTGGATCCACGGCCTTGGGCTCAGTGGAAAAGACGAGCAGCAGAACAAAAAGTACTTCTGTCATCACATGTATAGAGAATGAAGGTGATTTTCTGTATTGTATGTTGTTATTGTATGTATTGTATTGAGTGCAAGGCATCCAGTGAGAAATATTTAGTATTAGTCTCCAAGAGACGAAACTAATGCAGTAAAACTAAAGATTACAACTTTGAGGCTGTACACATTTAGCAACCTTCGTCAATAGTGCAACTAGTGGTTATAAGGGAAACTAACTAGCTAACTAACCAGCGAACTTTAAGACCCATCAAAGGAGACCTCCCCAAAATTTCTAAAGCTGTTTATTTACAATCGCATGTGTGGATTTAACATGTCAAAATGGAAAACGTGGCACTGTTTGTATTTGTGCACAGTCTGTCTGACTGTGGATTGGTCCTAAAGTCGTAACTCCTCCGAGATGGTTTTGAAACCTTTTCCAGTTTTTTTTTTTTTTTTTTAGTTCCTCAGAAATCGCCTTTGTTTGTACCATGACACCCCCCCCATAAATATGTGTTGTGGAGATCAGACTTTGATAGATCCCTGTTCTTTAAATAAAACATGGAGCGCCCTCACACCTGATCTGACTCAATTTCCAATCGTTCAAATTAACTGCTAAGGTCCACATACTTATGCCACTCACAAATATGTAATATTAGATCATGTTCCTCAATAAATAAATAAATGAGCAAGTATAATATCTTTGTCACATTTGTGCAATTGGCTTCTCTTTATCTACTTTTAGGACTTCTGATGATGTTTTTGGTGATATTTCTAAGGAAATATAACAATTTCTAAAGGTTTTGTAAGACTTTCAAGCACCACTGTACGTGATAATGAAAGGCTGTTATGGAAGTGAAACAAAGGATTATAACAGTGATGTTCAGCTGTCAGAGTTGTTGGATCGAGCAGACAGACGGTGGTTACAGGGCTAATAGACAGAGTTGGATGATGAATGTGGTGTATCTGTGCTGGTGTTGGTGGAGGAGGAGAAGGGGGCAAATGAGTGTCTGCTGCGGCAGTGTTTGAGAGACTGCCTTTAGCAGAACCACTGTCATTTCATAACTCACAACATTGATCGGTCCTCTCCCTCAGCACACCAAAAACAAACAGTCCAGAGCAGATAAGAGTCTGGGGAGTGTTTGGGGGGTGGTGGGGTGGTGGTGGTGGTGGTGGTGGTGGTGACAC